>MJUU01045309.1:592-20250 GCA_002080025.1 Modiolus philippinarum
AAAAAAAATATATTTTCCAAATACAGTTTCTTGTTAGGTACACATAAACATCAAAGCTGAGTTATCGCGCTTTTCGTTTAACACCCTAGCTATAGAACAGTTAAATGGATGGTAAAACAGAAAATTGAAAAAGTAAACTAGAGGCTCAGAAACTGAGCCTGTATCGCTCACCTGACAAAAAACTGCTCTGCCATGCATGACCAAAAATGATGTTTTTACCAATGGAGGTCTAATGTTTAGCTATGTTCTCTATTAGCACCTGTGTTTTTTTCTTAAACTTTGCAAAGGACCTTCTACTCATCATTCCAATACAATTTGCTCAAACAGTTTCAAAGAAGATGATGAAAATGTGATTTTCCCCATAAAGTCCAATGCAAAGTAAAATGTACATTCTGTGCTGGCTGCCATGTTTTTTGACAAATAAGAACAAAATGAGCAATCTTTGTAAAGGACCTTTAGTACATCAGTCCTATAAAGTTGGATTAAATTTGCTACAGCGGTTTCAGGGGAGAAGATGAAAATGTGATTTTTCCATAATGTCCAATTTTAAACTATGTTCCTTGCTGGTAGCCATGTTTTTCATCTGATCAGAACAGAATGAGCAATCTTTGTACAGGACCTTTAGTACATGATTCCTGTAAAGTTTGGTTGAATTTGCTTTAAAGGTTTTAAAGGAGAAGATGAAATGTGATTTTCCCCTATGGTCCAATGTTAAACTATGTTCCGTGCTTGGCCATGTTTTTATCAGATCGGAATAAAATGAGCAAGTTGATAAAGGATCTTTAGTTAATCATTCCTGTAAAGTTTGGCTGAATTTGCTTCAGCCGTTTCAGAGGGGAAGATGACATAAGATTTTCCCATAGGGTCCAATGTTAAACTATGTTCTGTGCGTGCGGCCATGTTTTTTATCGGATCGGAACGAAATGAGCAATCTTAGTGAAGGATCTTTAGTACATCATTCCTGTAAAGTTTGGTTGAATTTGTTTCAGCTGTTTAAAGGAGAAGATGAAAATGTGATTTTCCCATACGGGGCCGATGTTAAATTATGTTCCGTGCTGGCGGCCACGTTTTTTTACGGATCGGAACGAAATGAGCAATCTTTGTATTCATCATTCCTGTAAAATTTGGTTAAATTTGCTTCAGTGGTTTCAATGGGGAAGATGAAAATGTGATTTTCCCATAAGGTCCAATGTTAAACTATAATCCGTGCTGGTGGCCATGTTTTTATCGGATCTGAACAAAATGAGAGATTTTTGTGAAGGACCTGAAGAACATCATTCCTGTAAAGTTTTGTTGAATTTGCTTCAGCATTTTCAGAGGAAAAGATGAAAATGTGATTTTTCCCATAGAGTTCAATGTTAAACCTAGGTTCCGCGCTGGCGGCCATGTTTTGTATCAGATCGGAACAAAATGACCATTCTTAGTGAAGAACCTTTAGTACATCATTCCTGTAAAGTTTTGTTGAATTTGCTTCAGCGGTTTCAGAGGAAAAGATGAAAATGTGATTTTTCCCATAGGGTCCAATGTTAAACCTAAGTTCCGCGCTGGCGGCCATATTTAATATCGGATTGTAAGAAAATGAGCAATCTTAGTGAAGGACCTCTAGTAAATCATTCCTGTAAAGTTATGTTGAATTTGCGTAAGCGGTTTTAGAGGAAAAGATGAAAATGTGATTTTTTCCATAGGGTCCAATGTAAAACCTAAGTTCCGCGCTGGCGGCCTTGTTTTGTATCAGATCGGAACAAAATGACCATTCTTAGTGAAGAACCTTTAGTACATTATTCCTGTAAAGTTTTGTTGAATTTGCTTCAGTGGTTTCAGAGGAAAAGATGAAAATGTGATTTTTCCCATAGGGTCCAATGTTAAACCTAAGTTCCGCGCTGGCGGCCATATTTTTTATCGGATCGGAACGAAATGAGCAATCTTTGTAAAGGACCTTTAGTACATCATTCCTGTAAAGTTTGGTTGAATTTGCTTCAGTGGTTTCAGAGGAGAAGATGAAAATGTGAAAAGTTTAACGGACGGACGAGAGACGACGGACGACGGACGCCAAGTGATGGCAAAAGCTCACACTGACCCTTCGGGTCATGTGAGCTAAAAAATGCGTTTGATTTCGGCTGTGTTGTATATTTAATCTTTAAAATTAATCAGATTTTACTGTCTTTGGTAGTATTGTGGGGTCCTAAAAATAATAGCTTTGGAAGAAACCAACAGCAAAACCCTTTTAAATATGTATATAAGCAATGAAACTAATTCTGAGGCAACGACATATTATGAGTACGGTACAGAAAAGAAATACAAAGATGAACAACACGGACCCAATAAAAACCATGGTTGAGATCAGGTTCACTGGTAGAGTACAGGATACCCGCCGTGTTGAACATGTCAAATCCGATAGTAAAGTCAAATCCGATAAAGGAAACAACAGTTAAGCTTTAAGGGAAAGATATGTTGTCATCTGGAAAACAGATATCCCATAACGGTCCACAAGATGGTGATATCGACCGTTAATTTTCTGGAGGGTTGACTTCAAATTTTGTGAAAATTGGATTTAAATCATCAAAACGGGAAAATACATAGTATTTGACAATTGCAGTTTGTGAGCACAACAAAGGCCCAAAATATCACCATGTTCCTGAAAGTAATACAGGAATGTAGTGGTGTGACCGAGTTTTTGTAGCATGTCTTTTTAGGGGCAAGAGATTGAAGGAGATTCGTTTTGGTGATATTAAATAAATGATCTTTCAGATGGAATTCACTTAAAAGCTGGAAAAATGGAATCGAGAAAGAGATGCACAAAAGGCTTGTTTAAAGAGCAGGATCATTTCCTTCCGAAACTGGTCGTGTGGATAGAAAGTTGATATGGGAATGTGACTATTTTATCTCTTGGAGAAAAGAATAAAGGGCATGCTATTCACATAACTGAATCACTGTCGGATCAATTTCTCCCCATTTTGAAAGTGTGTCAGTCAGAATAAAGCAGGAAAGATAAAAATGGCCGACAATCATAATCCCATGGCACAATGCACAAGGGAATTGCACAAGAAAACATCAAGACGTCAAATCCTTAAGTTAGGGTACATTGTATATCAACAAACTTATTTTGACTAAACAAGTTTTCCCTTCTATTTTGAAAAGTTTGATATGAAAATTTTCCACGGGAATTCTAATTTCTCATTGTAATATTTTTCCTACCATGGGATTATGGAATTCTCATTTTTTACACAAAAAATAACACAAACAATGATGGGAACTCGGGAGAGCTAGACTTGGTGCCGCGACCAGCAAAAGCCAGCAGTAGCAATTAAACCAACTTTATAGTTACAATATCAGAACCTCCCTTTCTCTATCTCGTTTACATACAAATAAAACCTAGTACATGTAGACTACTATAACTTCAAGACCACTATCATGAAAAGGAATGAATAATACAAACACTTCCAGTGTGACAGATGATGTTAACAGAGCAGGACATGCTTACCCTTCCGGAGCACCTGCTATCACTCTCATAAGAGTTCGCGTTGTGGGTGCCTCGATTTGATGGGTGCATTCCACTAGATTAAGTCACTAGTGCTTTTGTCGGACAATGGATGACAGTGATTGTAAAAGCACTTTGCCAGTTTAATTCAGGTTTTTTTACCACCCCGCATCCATGACCAGAAAAGACATGGACGTAGCGTTGTTCAACATTTAGCAAATAATTCCGCTCAAACCGGTGCTAGGGGCCGTCTTGAACTTACAATATGAGGTTTGAGCAAAGCATATTGTTGCAGGTTTTCGAGGTGACTTCAAGATGAAGAACAACAATAAAAGCGTTGTTCCTTTGCTTGGATATACCATGTATTTGTAGAGACTTTGTCTCATGAGCTTTTACTCCATATCCTTTCATTATTTATTGAATTGCTTAGTAGAGACATGGAGAATATTAATTGCAATATTCTATGAGGGTCTTCTATGCAGATGTTTCCTAAAGAGCATGAGTGCGCAAGAGAGTAAGTTTTGCCTCTCCAAAAATCATAAATGTCACATATGAAGCAATTATGCCTCCTCTTCCTAGTAGAAAAATCGGCGCAGAACTATGGGAAGCCATATTTATTCAGCTATTAAGATTTATTATAAAGTTTTTAAGATCGGTAAAGTTAGGGGTAGTGCAAGCAGCGGCGAGACAATGATCTTTAAACTGGTTATAATGTTTCAGAATCCGGCTATCAAAAGACATTCAGTTTCATTAGAAAATTAACTAGGCAGTCAGGTTAATTACAACGGTACCTGGTCAAGATTCTTTGGAGAGGTATTTAAAAAAATCCAGAAACCGAAATTGTAGAAAATTAGATAAATTGAAACTAATGTGAAGGAGTTGTCTTATGTATACTAAAAAGCCCAAATATTTACTTTTTTTTCAAACAAATAAACGAAGGGAAAACTGAAAAAGTTAGCGATTTCTTGTTTGCTACACATAAATATCAAAGCTGAGTTATCGCGCTTTTCGTTAAAAATGGAAAAACAGAAAATAGAAAAAGTAAAAAAAAAATGCGTTTGATATTGAAGATTATATGCGTTTGATATTGAAGATTATGATTGTGTTGTATATTTGGTCTTAAAAATTAATCAGAATTTACCGTCCTTTGTAGTATTGTGGGGTCATCAAAATAATAGCTTTGGAAGAAATCATGAGCAAAACCATTTAAGTATGTATATTAGCAATGAAACTAGATCTGAGTCAACGTGGAGAAATATTGCAGAAAAGTAGGTGAGAAAAGAACCGTCAATCCAAAACGAATAATCCAAGGCCAATTGCAATATCGAAAACAGCAAAAGAAACAGGGACACGTCATGAGTACGGCACAGAAAATAAAAATGAAGACAAACACACAAAGATGAACAACACGGACCCAATAAAAAACCATGGTTGAGATCAGCTGCACCGACAGAGTAAGCATCTCCCGCTTCTTACAGGACACATGTCAAATCCGATAGTTAAGTCAAATCCGGTAGAGGAAACAACAATTAAGCTATAAAGGGAAAGATATGTTGTCATCTGGGAAACAGATATCCCATAGCGGTCCACAAGATGGTGATATCGACCGTAAAACTTCTGGAGGGTTGACTTCAAATTTTGTGAAAAGTGGATTTAAATCATCAAAACGGGAAAATACATAGTATTTGACAATAATATTGCAGTTTGTGAGCACAACTAAGGCCCAAAATATCACCATGTTCCTGAAAGTAATACAGGAATGTAGTAGTGTTACCGAGTTTTTGTAACAGGTCTTTTTAGGGGCAAGAGATTGAAGGAAATTCGTTTTGGTGATATTAAACAAATGATCTTTTATATGGAATTCACTTAGAAGCTGGAAGATTGAATCGATAAAGAGATGAACAAAAGGTTTGTATAAAGAGCAGGATCATTCCCTTCCGAAACTGGTTGTGCTCCCGGATAGAAAGTTGACATGGAAATGTGACCATTTCATCTCTTGGAGCAAAGAATAAAGGGCATACTATTCACATAATTGAATCACTGTCGGATCAATTTCTCCCAATTTTGAAACTGCCAGTCGGGATAACAATGGCCGAAAATCACAATAGGAACGATAGGAACTCGGGAGAGCTGGACCTGGTGCCGGGACCAGCAAAAGCCAGCAATAGCAATTAAACCGACTTTATAGGTACAATATCAAAACCTTCCTTTCTTTACCTCGATTCACTATAGCATAATAAACATACAAATAATACCTAGTACATGTAGACTACTAACTTCAAGACTACTATCATGAAAAGGAAGGAATAATACAAAACACTTCCAGTGTGACAGATGCTGTTAACAGAGCAGGACATGCTTACCCTTCCGGAGCACCTGCTATCACTCTCATGAGAGTTCACGCTGTGGGTGCTTTGGTTTTAATGTTGTCTTATAGCTTTCTCAGGCCATTCTGTGTTCTTTTTTTTAATAGCTATATATATCTTTTGACTTCGATTTTTGTACTGAATTTCCAATCCTTTGTTCCTTCGGTATTCTTCTACAGTTGTTTTGAAAGTTCAGTGAAGGAGAGGCCTCTGTTTGTACTGTGGCCGGATAATCGTTTTGTCCCATGCCTTTTTTAAAATAAAAACACGACATTGATGCTTCTTGTCGCTATCATATGGTTGTGACAGAACAAGAATGATTCTTGTTAGGATTTTTACTGTTATCCCTTTTGCTTTTTCGGAGTAAAACAAGCTCGAGCAATAAGATCGAATTCTTTGTGTTTTTCCTTCGAAATATTAGCATTCACAATCTTGGGAACCTTGCCTCTCTTACTAACAAAAATACACGCGATATACAATGTGTAATTTTAACGGGTTGACCAAATACCAATTTTTCAAAATAGAAGGGAAAACTTGTTTATAGTCAAAATAAGTTTGTTGATATACCTTAGCATCAGGTTTTGTTATATCATTTCTGTGTTAAATTGGCCCTAAAAGGTAATTGACAGGTCAGTTTATTGTCTTGTATTCGTAAACAGACTACTCGCCTATAAGCTCGGATGTTGTGTATATTCCTAGCTTGTCATTATTTTTTTTCTGAAAGAATGTAAGATATATAAGTAGCAAGTAAACGTGGCAAAGAAGATGAGTTGTTTTTAATTTTTGCATATGTTCCTACAGAGACATATAAATCCAGATAATGTAATTATATGTCTCTGGTTCCTAGTATCAGTTTTTTTTTAGTCTGGGGAGACTTATTGTTCAATCAATTCCTTTATCCGAATTTTTTGTCTTAGACTAGTGATTTGATTTTCACAAAACTTTACAGAAAGATGGCTCAAAATTCTCAGAATACCACTGGTTTACAACTGGGACTAATATAACATATATTAGTCCCAGTTGACAAGGAAATCGGGAAAAGGTGGGAAAATAGAAAGTGTTCAGAATTGGATTTATCATAACAGAAAGGTTATTTAACATATTGGTAATTGGTTTCTTGAATCCAATTCTTTAAAATGGTGACCGTTTCTAAGGAAATGGGCAAAAAGGCGGGAAAACTGAAAATGCTCAGAATTACAGAAAACATCACAGAAAGGTGGCCCAACTTGTATAAAACTGGTTTTTAGCCCTGAATTTTGATTTTGGTGTTCATATTGGAGACGTTTGTATCAGCATTCTGATTCAGTTATTAATTTTTGGTTTGGTTTTTGTCATACTGTCGATGCATGTTTTTTGGAATTTTGTTTTGCCATATTTTTTTTTCGGCGGTATTCATTTGCCACTTTTTCCTAAAAAATATAAGGGCAACACGATGGAGGCGACCTAACAAAAAATCATCGGATGAGACAAAGGAGGGTTTATGTCCAAGCCATTTCAGGAAAACGACCCATTTTTTAATATTCCTGTATAGCGGAAACTGTTTGTCTGTCATGGTCGTTTGGTACTTTCTAACATTCATTCCAGTATATTTTGCCGGGTGGATCAAAAACCTATGACCACACTTCAAAATATTAAATAGAAAACAAAACATCTAGTAAAAATAAGTCTGTTGATATACCTTAGCTCCAGGGTTTGACGTTTTTAAATGGTGGTTATATCATTTCTTTGCTTGAATAAGGCCGAAAAAGGTCGTTGTAAGGTTAGGTTATTGTCTTGTGTTCGTAAACAAACTACCTACCTATAAAGGACATTGTTGTCACCAAATTTGTTCGGAGAATACAAGATACACAAGTTGGTTATAAAGAAGGTTGGTATAGTTTCACTTTCTCCAAAATATAAATTTGTTTAATTTTCGACTAAGCAAAAAGTGAACCTTTTATTTCAACTTATTTGCTTTTATTTTGTGTATTTATTTATTTATTTTTTTATATATTTTTTTTTGAGGGGGTATTTTTTGTTGTTGTTATTTTGCTTTTTGGTAAAGTTTTTATTATTTGTTTTTATTTCTTCTTTGTTTATTATCATTATATTATTGCATTTATGTCTGGGGATATTTTTTTTCATTCAGTTTTATTGATGCAAAAAAGTTGCTTGTACATTTTCTTATACTATCTTTCATGATGGTATTCAAAGTATTATATATTAGTTTATTCGCTTTTCTTTCTTGTTTGAAGAATATGAACCAGAAAGCACTTGTTACAGCCCTTTTGATGATATTAACTTTGTTACATGGTACCATGGAGACTGATGGGCTTTTATTTGGGAAAAGTTTTGAAAGAGGACTCATATCTGAAAAGAGGAGTAAAAGATCAAATGAGGGCTTTCTCTTTGGAAAAAGAAATGAAAGATTAGACGAAGGCTTTCTGCTTGGAAAGAGGTCTAAGAGATCAGAGAGGGATCGTTTGTTTGGAACGAGGTCTGTATTAATTCAGTGAAATAGTAAGTTTCTGTTAAAAATATGATTAAGATTATTTTCGATATTTCATTGAGTGTAGCGAAAAAGAATCCGGAGTCATATTTTTACTGTCAAGCCATTTAGATGTGTTATACACCGAGAGGAAAAATAGCGTTGAAAGCTCAAAAGATCATCTCCCGGTTCGTCTCGTGTACACATCTTACGTATTGGGAAATAAAAGTATAGATTACACCACAAGATCCCGTTCGTTACCATATTTTATCCACTAGAGATACTTAAATTTAAAATTTTAATTGCGAGGCTTGCCTAGCATTTTAAAATTTTTAAATTAATTATCGAGAGTGGATAAAATATGGTAATGATCGAATAAAGTGGTGTAATCTTTTTCTCCAATGATAATGATAAACATCGAGAATTGTATTCCGAATCGAGTTGGCGGGAAATAACTCGGGGCTTTATTCAACATACTTTCTCTAGGTAGCACGGTACAGTTTCTAAACATAGAACTGGTTTTCCCCTTTTGTGTCTATAGAGGAGTGAATACTCAAAGCTGAGTTCTGATTGGTTATTAAGTATAATATTCATGTTGTATTTTTTTTTTCAAGTAGACAAATTATCTATGATTAAGAAAATATATAAGAAATTTTCATTTGCCCTTTATTAATGGAGATTAGATTTTTTTTAGAATTATTGGTAATATGCCCTTCAATGCAACTTAGACCGCAAGTAAACTGACGGGCAGTGCGTACATTGATTAGAGGCTCTTTAGGGAATTGGTCATGACTATATTTCACTGGTATTTTTTTAAAGTTAAATGGATGCTCTACAAGCGAGCATACTACAATATCTCGGGTGAAAGTTATGAATGGGTGAAAATCTTGAAAATGTTACTCTTGTCGCCTATGGAAAAAGAAACTGTACCGTGCTACCTCTAACGGGTCATAAACGGTTTATAAACTTCATATATAATTAGAGAAAAAACACTAAAGAAAATTCGATAATAACAATCAAAAGTCTGTTCCGCTTCCTTTAGATAATGGAAATTCTGTTCTGCTGACTTAAATCGATTGCATTTTTCTGCACCGGATTTTACATGGTTGTGTAAGAATATTGTTCACTTCTGGAACCACATTTAATTTGACAATTTCAAATACATATGAACAGAAAAAATGCTTTTTTACTAATGATCCATGCATGCTTGTAGGGGGATAATATTTTCGGTGCACAATTATCGAAAAGACTGGACCATTCTAGAGTATTGCCTGAAGTCAGATGAAATAAGTCTCACTTTGGCTTTTACCACGTGCTTGAACCCCCCTTTTAAATTCAAGAAAAAACATACCCGTAAATGAAATGATTCAACAAAATACCCCAACATATAATTGTAATATGCATGCATTAAAAGCAATAGAAATTGTTTATGTAAAGCTAATTTCTATTCGGGATTTACAAACAAAAGGTCCATGGATTTCAATTGTTAATCCCGAACGAGTACATCTTGCTACTAGGACGAATCGATGAGATCATTATTATAGTCTAAACAATAAAGGCGATCCCGATAAAGAAATTATTACTGTAATGGAATTAATAATGTTTATTACAGTAATAATGATTTTTTCATCATCGTTTTACTATAAAAATGATCTCGTCGATTCGCACTTGGCCGATAGTGACTATAAGGTAGGTCAACTCGGGTTATCTATTTTATAAAAACTTGGTTGCCCTTAAAATAGAACAAGTCATCACTTAGAAATTTTCACCTGTTTGAAAAAATGTGAAAATGCACATGACTGCAGACTTTTGTGTATTCTGTATGTGGCGAATTCAACATTTTTCAGTTATGTATGACCATTTCTGATTTACATACCAAATATGATAAAGATTAGTGTAAAAATAATAATATAATCGTAAAATTTTAATTATCTAAAGGAAGTGGAACAGAATTTAACTTACGAACATATCAAATCAAAGCAAACGAAACACAAAAGGGTAATGACCGATGACGAACAACAAACAATTTTGCCATTTCTATATATGGTGGCCAGATGCGTCCATTTCTCGTTTTGCGTTTTCGCCTTTTCTCCGTTCACTTTCCACAGAGCGAAAACGCGAAAGCAAAAACATGAAAACTCGAAATCCAGAAGGCGTACACGAAATCACGAAAACGCAAAATGAATCTCACTTCATGTTTTCGCGTTTTCGCTCTGTGGAAAGTGAAAGGAGAAAAGGCGTAAAACGTGTTACAAACGCAAAAACGCGAAATGGCCGCATCTGGCCACCATACATTTGAAATACCGGGGAAGTATGTGCAAAAAAGTTACAAAACATCTAATTTTGATTTGCCATGGGCGTAAATAACGTAACGTCATTGGCTGAACTTCGATTTTGGTACACCAAATATGTGATACCCATAATTCTAAATTTCTAAAATGGAAACGAAGCAAACGGAGTTATTTTTTCAAAGATTTGATATACTTAGTTCCTTTAATTTGCTCTATTTATATTTCAGCTTGTTTCACACAAGGATGCAAAACTGAGGAGGATGAGGAAGTGATTAAGTTTAGAAATCTTTTGTTGTCTGCTTGGCTGCTTGTGTGTGTGTGTTGTGTTCATTTTTGATACATTTATGTATATACTAATTTGTTGATCGTTTGCTAATCTTGATACAGACACTACTACGACAATTGCATGTTACTGGATTATCTGTGGGATATGTGAGTGACTATACTAAAGGCAAAAAAGAGAAAACAGTAGAATCTACAGCTGCACTTACAAATAAGATTTAAGAACTTTAGAAATAAAGTATAAAAAGGTATTAAGTATTCATTTATATTTCAATAATTTCAGTGCAGAAATGGTACAAAAAAACTCTGGCGGTAGTCAGAAGTCATACAGTATTCAAGGCAGTTGAGGGATTTTTAACCTTTTCAGATAGTATCGCTAACATATATACTGGTAGTTTTTGCAATATGTATAAGGCGCTTTTTTGGGGTGGGGGTAGGTCGGGGGTGGGGGTGGTGGGGGTAAGAATGCCAGGAGTGTCTAATGACAATCATGAATTGCCAAGAGCTCGTTGCTAAGGCCGATTTTATGTATTTTTCTAAAGAGTTCTTGTCGCTATGAATTCAAGACCGTTTTACATCAAATCGGAGCAGATTAAAATTATTTGGAAGACCATAATCAAAAAGATGTATTTAAAGTCGATAAAGATGAAACATTTTGATAAGAATGAAAATACGAAATTAGATAGAGACAAAGCTTTGCACGAACGAGATACTCCAAACTCTGAGCACTCCAACAACCTCGATGTCCTGCAATAGGAAGTTATCCCTCCGCCCTTGCAAGGGCCTCTAAATATTACTTTAGAAAGATCCTCAAACTGAGACTACTTAAAAAGCTAGATAGTCCCTTTGACCAGTTCAATAGTTAGAACAACCAAATGCTAAGGACTCTAACACGAGTCAACCAATTCCAGAACTGACCATCATAGATCTGCTCAGTCCATCAATGTAAACACGTATATATCGATAGATACAAACGGTTGGCGCACCGGTTTGTAAACAATATAGTTTTTAGGAAATACAAATAATTCTAAAAAAAGAGCCTCTAACTTGTTCAACAGTACATGTATAACCTACAATTAGTCTGTAATTCAAATACCAACCAATTTCATAGTAACTGAGGGAGAATATATGCTTGTTTATGTTCGAGTTCACCCACAATATAGACACCGATCAGCACTTTTTTAGAGGTGTCCGTGGTCGTGTGGAAGATCAAACAGCTGCAGTATAATACTGAAGGATAACATAAATCAAAGCCAAAACGCGAATTACAAGAAGGCAGAAGATACACACAACACATATAGACAAAACACACGAACACCACAAATACCTTAAAACTTAAACATTTTTAAGTCCATATATCACAAGTTTGCTAGTAAGACATGCACGTGTTATTGTATAACCGGTTCCATAGTTAGATTCTTTTTGAAGAATTTGATTTGATTTGAAGCCCATCACGTACGTCAAATAGCACTATATACGTCATATGTCGATAAATTTGTATATATTGATAGAATTATTAATCAGGATAAGTAATCCAATTTAAAGAAGGTTTGTCATGTTAGTGTACAATATTGCCGTGTTTACAAGATATTTTGGTACGTGGTCGTATCTTCATTAGTTTATGACGTCATAAAATCAATTTTTAAAAATTGAGTTTTCCCCTTCGAACCATATATCTAAAAATAACGCTTTTTATTTTCTTCGGAGAAACTAATTTTCCATAAGAGTCGCTACAAACAAAAAATTCAATAACTTACTGCGAAAACCCACAGACTCTAATTAAACTTATTTGATTTTATTTCTTCCAATTCATTTAATTTGCAAGTGGGTATTTAGAATCACTGTTTAGAGTATTACTTGTTTGAACAAATATATTCTATTGCTTGGATGGTATATTAAATTCATTCTGTTTTTTTCCCGCCATTATCAGATAAACTTAACCCTCATTTATTGGAATATTTTTGAAATAGTTATACCTGGTTCTGATCTTGTTAATGTCAATTTGGATGAACGGACAGAAATACTAGTTGCAATAAATCTAAAAAAAAGTTTTTTTTCCGTATGTTTTAATTTGTAGCATAATTATGTTTTTGTAAGCTATTATAGGAAAAATAAACGAGATATTTCAATTGCCTTTCTATTTCAACATTTTTCTGAGCAACTCATTTGCTGGTGACCTCCTTTTCAATTTCCATTGTTTTGCGTTGTTTTTGTTTTTGCTTTTTTTGCATTGTATACTCTTGTTACACGAAGTAATCTATACCAATCTATTCAGAAGCTGTTCAAGTCATTTATTATTTATATCAATTTACCTTAATTAAAATGTATGCGGTCATGTTTTGCATTGTTGGCCATTGCTATTAGTAGAAAAATAAAAATATCATCACAAACACATATTAAGGATCGGCTTAACAAATGCAAGAATTGTTTCAGTAATACGTCATTATAAGCCACGTAGAATTATACTCTGGTATTTTTCTAGCTTTACATGGGCATCTTATTGGCTCAAGGGCTATGGATTTATTGATTACCTAATATATTCAAATGAAATTTCAATATTGCTTAAGTCATTAGTACAGACACTTTCTATACGTCACTTTTCTTATAGATCAGATAATATAAACTCATTTGTGTTACTGATAAGTCTTATTTAATACGGGACTTTCAAGTTAATTGTTTGTCATATATATATGACAAAGTTCTCCTTTCACACACAAAAATGTTAAACATTTGGTCTAAATCAGGACAAAATTACATATATCAATGATGAGCAAGAGTTGAAAGGTTTTCAAGTTTAAACTATCTAGTTGTTTTTTGTCCTTTGCATATCTAGTAAATAGTTTTTTATGTGCATGTGGTGAATGTTACTGTACACTTTAAGACAATTAGGAGTTCAACTATAGCCCTTTTCAAAAAGTGTTGTTATCTTTTCCTGGATTTGAACTCTCCCTTCAAATGGAGTTACGACACTCTTCGCTTCCGGTTATCACTCGTACGGTTGGCTAACAATACACAACTTAAACCCTGAATACATTTTAATTATAACAAAATTAGTGCAGTGTCACAGTAAACATCAGTAAACAATGACATTGTAATCTAAATATGAACAGTTTTATGAACAGTGACACCTGTCGTGTTGGGTTGATAACCGGACCTGTTTGTTTCAAAATGACTTACTAGTATTAGGAGGCATGTTGTCATTTATTTATTTAGTGAGTAACGAACGCAGTTCTGTCACAACTTACTGGTATCGAGGCGTTCAGAGGGACAACAGCTGGTAAAAGGAAGAATTTCCCTGTGGACGGTATTCGAAGGGGGAAGGGGGGGCTTTAAGGGCCCAGAAAACGAAAAACAAAAAAAATAAAATAAAGGCAAAAACAAAGTTGTTGATTCACCACATAATTAAATTCGGTATTGAGATCTATATTATTGAAGAGACAAAAGATCTGACTCTCTGTAAAGTAAATATTACTGTTGTAATGGAGTCGTTAAAAGGTCAACTGTTTGTTTCTACAACAATAATGATTTATCCATTCGCACCATTTTGATACCTCATTCAAATGTCTTTCTGGATGGTATCAATGACAACTCAGTATTAATGCAATTACATTGTTTTACCGACGACATACTTATGAGGCTGTGAAATGGGACACATGTACTTCGTTTTTTTAAAAATTCAGCAAAACGACATTAACGGTGTTCCCTTTCGCAAATCGCGCTAATTAAGGCGATTATCGGTAAAAATTTATATCCATATTTATCTGATTTTATATATATCAACTGCATCAGAGACTTTTAAACACAATTAATAATTTAATGTCTCTGGCTGCATACGGAAGCGTGACTGATAACATGAAAAACAATCTCGTAATTATAAGTTGATATCTCATAATTATGAGATATTTATCTCAAAATTATAAGATATTATCTCGTAATTATTAAATAATATCTAATAATTTGAGAAAATAATTATGAAAATGTAACTCATGATTATGAGAAAGATATCGTATAATTATGTCTTATCTCATAATTATGAAAAAATATCATTTTTATGAGATACTATCTCAGACCATCTCATAATTACGAGATATTTTTTTCTTCATCTTTTCATGTGGCATCTTCCACTCAAAGCGTTTACAAATGTACATAAAAGATATTAGCAGTATTTGCTCGATCTACACGTCTCATGGTCATGATTTTTAAATGAATTTAAAATTATACAAATTTTTCGGAGACACATTTGACTTCATTTTAACAAAGACTTATAAAATGTAAAAAAAAAAAATCAGCTTGAAATGCTTCATTGATCATGAAAGAAGGAGGCATAAACTTTGAAATTACTTGAAAAGGGGAAAGTTTACATTTTTTCATGGTAAAAATTAAAGGTATAAATGAAAAAAAAAATAATAAAAAAAATAAATAAAATAAACAAATAAATACACCAAATATTCATTTATAAACTTATTCATAACTATTTTAACGAACATACATGTATTACTCTGGAAAAGGCAAAGATCACAAGTGGGTAAAATTGATAAATAATTTAACAATTTGTAAATGATTAATCCAAACTGTTAATAAAATTCCGCCTTTGGAAAACAAATACGAGATATCATGTATATGGTAAATAAAAGGATCCTTATTAAATATTGCAGGTTGATAGGTCGAAAAATCAATAAACCTACACAATTTTATCATCACTTCAAAAACTGTATACAGGAATCGACAAAGTGAATGGAATCGGTATTGTGACGTCATGTGATGGAACATGAATATTCATAACGCACCTGCCATTTTGAATAGAAAATCAACAGAAGTTCAAAGCACAGAAAGACAAATTCGGGTGTCACTGTTTTGTTTAACACACTAACATGGATTAATATCATCTGTTTCATTACTAACATCATTATCATAGCATGGGGATTTAAGAGACGGCCTACAGCCATGCCGTCGATGTTTTTTTGTACAATTTTCCTCGTGGTGGCGGTTGGTCGAGGATGTTGTTTCGGTGCCCCTTTAGAAAACCCTTTTCCTTTGGGTACGGTTGGTAAGTATCTCAAATCATCACACCCGCTTTGTGTTGTCATTTTCACGAGTAGTCCTTAATTTAGTGTAGATGTACATTTACATTTCTTTTTTATTTTTCACGAAATATGGTTTGTTTATTTTTGGGGACATTATCATAAAATTTACGATAATAGCAGACGCCTAACGCTACTTCCGTTTCCATTATTCCAATACTGAATTAAAAAAAAAATCTTTTCAAAGCTGAATCCATACACGTTATTATTATGTAACTTTCATAATTAACCCTACAACAAATTGAAAAAAAACACATTTTTATCCAGAATAAAAGCTAAAACAAAAAGGGGGGTGTAATGTAAAAAAGGGGGGAGGGGTTGCCAGTGGGTAAATTATGTAAAAAATGTAGTTAGCTGACAGATGTATACTTTCTCCTTATTTGATGTATTTTCCCTATCCCTTGGATTTTTTATTTGCTATCTAGTTGTTCAATTTGAAATTGATTGAATAATGACAGTAAATTTTATATTGGTACATATTGGCAGAGACATATAATTAAAGAGATTGGCAACATGACGAATTCCCGTGAAATCTCGCTGCCATCGAGACTTCGATAAAACTTCCACTCCACAAGAAAAATCGCTAATATCTCAATAAAATATGAAAATATCATAATAAAACTATCTAAACTCTACCAACAATGTAAAATACTTTCCAGTTTTCATAACTAGGATATTGTAATCGCGGAAATAAAAGAGGAGTTTCAAAAGTAAACAAGGAACATCACGATCTTCGTCGTCAGATTTTCACTTGAAGTCCCAGCTTTTTTTGTCAATATCTTTTTTGTTAATCAATATTTTCAATTCAAATTTTCTAAACTATACAGTACAGAAAGAGTGGTACCGTGACTAATCACTATGATAGACGTGTCCCACTCTGAGAGTGGATCCAAATATCTTTTTTCCTATTTGAGATCATTTCCTACTCTCTTTTGTATTAAGAGTGGTGTATTATACCACTTAAAATGCAGAAAAAATAATTGAGATATCTCTAAAAGATAAAAAGTTATTAAGTATCGCTCTCAGAGTGGGACATGTCTATCACGGTGATTTGTCACGGTACCACTCTTTCTGTACTGTACTATAAAATAATTCAGGAAAACAATTCACTTTTCGGATTAGAAATATGTCAACTAAATTAAAAGTAGTTTAAGAAGTTCTGATGTGGCTGTATCATGTTTTTGTGATTAGTATAGCGTGATAGTAGAGTTGCCAATCTCTATAATTATATGTCTCTGATATTGGTATATATTTAGAACATGTTGAAATTGTAATTTGAAATCTTGAAGTTTCGTTTTTGAACATACAAATTTGATGGTTTTGAAGCAAACTAAATTTGTAATGAAAAGGGAGAGGGGGGTTCACAAATGATCATT
Organism: Modiolus philippinarum; assembly: GCA_002080025.1. Lineage (NCBI taxonomy): Eukaryota > Metazoa > Mollusca > Bivalvia > Mytilida > Modiolidae > Modiolus > Modiolus philippinarum. Next base: position 17,934 of record MJUU01045309.1, read on the forward strand.
TGTCAGAACATAGACTGAAGCAGTGTGCATAATAATTTTTTTTTGGTGCAAAATAATTAGAATTTTTGTGTGTGTAGGTGAAGGAATTGGAGTAAGCTTTAAGTGATGGGTATACAGCAGGCCTGCCAACCTTCCCCCTTTCTGGGGATTTTTGAGGGAAAACCCCCATGGAGTCTCCAAATATCAAAAGTTGAAATTCCAAATAAAAGACACTTGAAGACAATACAACAACCATATAATGATGAAACACATAAGAACACTATTAACAACAAAAGCATACCTTAAGACCCTTTATAGCCAAGTTAAAAGGTGTTTCCTTATTTGACATGCAACAAAACCTAATTGCGATTTTAAAAAATTGGCAGGCATGGATATACCATTTTAGGCTGTCAGGATTGGCCATTTTAAACTTTTGGAAATTGAGGATAGTCTTAATTTTAGGATACAGGAAGGCATGTTTATGACAAGGAGAAAACTTGAATTTTAGTGCAAAGTTGGACTGGACTGAGGAAATTTTGGTTTCTTGGGACATATGAAAACATAAAACTTACATTTATACTTGCTCATATCTCATCAGAATTGAACAAACAAGTTAAAGGGACTTCTGTGTATTTATATTGCCAGTGCATGCAAGTGTGCTTCAGCAGGAAAGATTTCAGGGACACCTCAAATCTTCCCTGCTGAGGCAAACTTGCAAAGGCCATTTGTAACAAGTACAGACTGGTATATACTAGTATGTTTAGAGAGTGATCTGTTAATTTTGAACTAATGAAATGGGTCATTTAATGAAAAGATGATGTGATGGGATTGATTCATTGTTTGCTTTGTTTTAAGGAAAAGGATGAGGGAGGCGTACTGTGGAAGTGATTATCAATGGTATACAATGACTGAGTTTTATTTTTGAAACTTGGTCTTATATCTGATCCCTATCATACATAATTGTAAGGTTATATTGATTTTAAAGGTCAATTATATCCAGAGGCGTATCCATGATTTTAGAAAGGGGAGTGTAAAAACCCCAAATGGAGCAAGGGGACACATTTATGACTATTTTATCATTAAATCCTATAAAATATCATTTTCACTTTGAATTTGTAAAACTACAGGTACATTATACAAGAAGTTGGATGAAAAATTCCCTCAACATTTTTTTTAGTCGGAGAAAGTGGGGGGGATGAGGGGGCATACATCCACTACACCCTCCCCAAAAACCTGTTTCTTGTATATATTCCATTGTAAAGGGGAGAAATATAATTTGAGGAATTTAACCAAATTTCTGAGTGTATTTTGAATTGCAGTTTGACTGAAAATGATAATATCTAATGGATGAGTCTGAAATAGATTTTAAGCTCACCTGGCTATGCCAGGGTGAGCTTTTGCCATCACTTGGCTTCTGGCGTCCGTCCGTCGTAAACTTTTCGTTCAAAGATCTTCTCCTCTGAAACCACTGGGCCAATTGGAACCAAACTTGGTCACAGTAGTCCTTGGGTGGTCCCCTTCAAAAAAGGTATCTGGCATGGATGTACCTAATCCAAGATGGCCGCCAGCGGGGAACATAGTTTTAACATTGGACCCTATGGAAAAGACATTCAAAGATCTTCTTCTCAGAAACTATCAGTCCAATTAAATTGCCAATTATAACCAAACTTAGTCACATTGGTCCTTAGATGGTCCCTTCCAAAAAATGTATCCGACAGGTCCGTACCTAATCCAAGATGGCCACCAGGGGGGAACATAGTTGGACTGGACTGAGGAAATTTTGGTTTCTTGGGACATATGAAAACATAAAACTTACATTTATACTTGCTCATATCTCATCAGAATTGAACAAACAAGTTAAAGGGACTTCTGTGTATTTATATTGCCAGTGCATGCAAGTGTGCTTCAGCAGGAAAGATTTCAGGGACACCTCAAATCTTCCCTGCTGAGGCAAACTTGCAAAGGCCATTTGTAACAAGTACAGACTGGTATNCCCTATGGAAATTACATTCAAAGATCTTCTTCTCAGAAACTATCAGTCCAATTATAACCAAACTTAGACACAATGGTCCTTAGATGGTCCCTTCCAAAAAAGATATCCGACAGGTCCGTACCTCATCCAAGATGGTCGCCAGCGGGGAACATAGTTTTAACATTGGGCCCTATGCAAATTACATTCAAAGATCTTCTTCTCAGAAACTACCAGTCCAATTATAACCAAGCTTATTCACAATGGTCCTTAGATGGTCCCTTCCAAAAAATGTATCCGACAGGTCCGTACCTAATCCAAGATGGCCACCAGCGGGGAACATAGTTTTAACATTGGACCCTATGGAAA
>MJUU01045309.1:33411-75987 GCA_002080025.1 Modiolus philippinarum
ACATGTCAGTCTGGCAGTTGACTTTTGTCCTTGACCTCAATTTCACGGTCTAGTGGTCACGTTAAGTTTTTCTGCTAAAGTCCATTTCTCAATAACTAAAAGTGGTAGGTTGATAATATTTGGTATCTAGGTTGGTCTTGGGTAGTACATGTCAGTCTGGCAGGTGACTTTTGTCCTTGACATCAATTTCGCGGTCTAGTGGCCACATTAAGTTTTTCTGCTCAAGTCCATTTCTCAATAACTAGAAGTGGCAGGTTGATAATATTTGGTATGTATGTTGGTCTTGGGTAGTACATGTCAGTCTGGCAGTTGACTTTTGTCCTTGACCTCAATTTCACAGTCTAGTGAGCATGTTCACTTTTCTGATTAGTTCACTTAGATTTTACATCAATTTAGAGTCCAGCAGGGACAGGCGAGACATCCTTTAGGGTCATCACTTGTTGTCATACGAAATGATGTTAATATGAGGATAAATGATGGTTGGTCCTGTAGGGGTCTAGGCATGATTCATGAAAAGGCCTTTTTGGCTGTGTGATTCATTATTAAAGAAAAAGGGATTCTTGAAAAATACTCAAGAAGTGTGATATATAGAATCCACAATCACATTGAGTGAGAAAGATATTTCTACACTAGAGAAAGTTAAATTTTCAAATTTTAAAACGCGAGGCTTGCCGAGGGTTTAAAATATTTGAAAATTTATTAAAATATTTGAAAATTTAACTATTGAGAGTGAAGAAATGTCGTTTCTCACGAGATACGGTTGTGGATTTTATTTCTCTAATGATTTCAAGAAGTTTTGGACAAAAACATGACCCCTCCTTTTCTAATGATCTGAAATGAATGTGTTCTTTTATCGTGACGTCATCAGGCATGGTCGCCTTTTTTCATGATGTCATAATGGTAAAGTCGGAAAAAGGCGAACATATTTTACGTCATAATTGAATTTCATCCAATCACTTGCCTAGAAAAACATTCTCTCTAGAGAGGAGGACAGTATTTCTCCAGCTGTTCAAGAAATGTGAAAACGGGAGAAATTAGAGAAATATGATTTCACGTTTCTATACATGAAAGTCAGAAATTTAAACCACACAAGCATCAACATAACTGCCGACTATCCCCCTTCAGAGCATAAGATTTGAAATATCTGGAGAGCAATCATTTCTTTCATGCATTTGATTATTGCTATATATTCAGAGTGTCATAAAGATGCTTAAAACAACAGGAAAGTGGATTGAGAGCCCCTTTGTAGATTTTATGGTATGCTTTAAGTTGTCGTACAGGTCAAAACCCCTATTAGCATTTTCAAAAGGTGGCAGGTATGCATGAAATGTGATTTTTAAATTTTAAAGAATTATTTCATGAAGGGGGGACCCTACACAGACCTATAATAACATTGCAAATAAAAATGAATTTTCATTTCAATATAAACATGATCATGATGATAAATAGATGTTCATTTCAGACATTTATCTGTAGATTTGGAAATAAGCTTATGGCTATAGTCCTTGGAGATTCTATCCCAAATATATTGTATTGAATGCAATCAGAAACACCTTCAAGCATGTTTGTGTTAACATTGCATTGGTCATCAGGATTTTTCCATGGCAACAGAAAAGTGCAATTTACTAAATGTATTATACATATAGGGGGAGAAAAATAACCTATTATATCACCTATTTAAAGTTATACATGTACCTCTGAAGTCCCCATTTAGGAACTACAATCAATTTATATGAATCTTTGTTTCTGAGAGGAGTATTAGTATGTATGAATAAACTTGGAATTCTTCTGACCATATCTTGTTAGCATTTTCCATATCACACTGGTAAAAACTCCAAGGATTTAAAAGAAACATATGATGCTTGGCTGTGTTTGAACAGTATAGTTCTGAGCCAGTACATCAATGTGAAGATATACTGAGCTGATATTTATCTGTTTGTTAAGTTTCATTTTGGGAGGGTGTTTAACTTGTGATTTTCAGAGGTCATAATGTTACCGGACCGGTAATACTGGTACTGATAAAACTAGCCTTCCAATTTCATTTCACCTGTTTGGGCTTTCACTTTGGATTTTGAAGTTGTAGAAATTTTCAATTCCTGGGTTTTCAATCACAATATTTTTGACAGATCAAATTATTTAGCATTTTGTATTTTCGACAGCTACAATAAAGAAAAAAAAACAAAACAAGTTATCACTGCAATATTTCTATAAATTGTCATGCATTTTGCATCTAAAAATCAAAATGGAAGTATTACTGTGAAAGTACTATTGTTCGTGGGGTTCCAACATTCGTGGATTTCGTGATTACCGTAAACCACAAAATTAAGTTCTCAACGAAAATGCTTATTCTGTATAAAGTGTAAATGCAAATAATCCGAAACCACGAATTTAAGTTCCCACGAAATAGTGATATTTATGGAAACCACGAAAATTGATGTCCATGAATAAAAGTACTTGAACAGTATATTGAAAAAAAATTTAAGCAGGGAGATAATCTTTATATAAAATATTTAACAATATATGACTTTTTAGGGATATTGTAATAACCAGTTTCTATGTTCTTTGTTTTAGGAATGTCAAATTAAGGCTAACAAAATTAGCACACAATAATCATTATTGGCCAAGTGTGAATCCATGAGTTGAATCAAAATACATGATGCGACTGTTGTAAAGTCATTATTACTGAAATATACATTATTGATTTTATTACACTACAGTATTAATTATACCCCCCCCCCCCTTTAGCGGGCAGTTTTGTTCATCATTCTGTACGCCCTAGGGTACACACTTTGTGGCGACAACTCCTACTAGACCACTTGTGTTGGTTAAATTCAATGAAACTTTCACAGAATGTTCAGTACACATTGCCATTGTACATCATCTATTTAAAATTTTGATTTTATCTTTTTTTGGGGGGAGTGGGGGGTATATATTTTTTTCTAGTTTCTTTAAAGGAAACACATCTATTATTTTCATTATGATAATGATCTATTTGATTTGCACTTGGCCATAGTGATAATCAGAATTAAGAATGATAATTTTCCTTAAAAAATATATATATTTGATGAAAGCTAGTGACAGGTCAATGACTTAAATTTTTCTAATTTTGCATTCTCTTTTAATCCATACTGATCAATATTTCAATAATCCATATGAATATTATATAATAGGTGTAAATTTACCTTAATGTATGATCACCTAGCAGCTAAGTGATTTTATTTTTAGGCCAAATTCAATTATTATTAGTTTTCTCTTAACTAACTGACTGCTGATAGAATTTTATTTTTTCAAAGAAAGGGTCTTTTTTTGGCAATAAATGTCCAAAAACAAATTTATTATGTTTATAGAGAAAAAAATTCTTTTTCCAAATGTGGCAATAAGATAATTCAGGTTGCATTGATTTCTCTGGGTAGATCGGATGGAAAACTAACAATATTATTATTTTAGGCACTACTTAGATATGTAATTCAATTCTCCTAAGCTCACTGTTATTGAGAAATAAGAGAAAAGTGAATATCTGTCTCTGACAGATATATAATTACCACAATTATATTTAACAATGGTAGAGGACTTCCTGCATGTAGAGATATCACAGGGATTCTTATGGCAAGGTTAAAGAAATATAGGTTTTGTAGAACATTTCTAAAAAATGATTAAACTGTCTCATGTTGTTGAAGAACAAATGAAAATCTTAAATAGTTTAAATGGTTTCCTTTGGGAGGGGGGGGTACCATAATTAAACAGGAAGGAGCATGGATTGTTTTTTGATTGTTCTATACAAGTGGTTTCCTATATATATATATATATATGTCTGGCTTTTCCTGGGGTATTTATCTGAGACTCCCAGTATCCCACATCAAACATATATCTATTTGACATACATGTTGGAGACTGAATTGAAATTGAAAATTGTAATTAAACATATATTTACCTGGATATGAAAAAGAAAGGAAATGGGTTAAATGTCAAGGAGACAGCCTACCTCCACGTTAAAACGACCAAAAACAAAGCATAATTAACACGGTCTTCAACTCAGTGAGGAACCTCACACCATATAGCAAGCCCTAAATGGCCCCAAAAAGTAAAAAAGTGAATAAATCAATAGAAACAAACAACATCCAATAGCCTAAATATCAAGAAACTAAAATTTTATAAGAAGACAAGGAAAAGCCAATGACCAATGGATGTCATTTTGTCAATCTGTTATACCAGCTGCTATTTTTAGACATAAAATCTGCTGAAATTTGAAATTTTGTGTTCTGCTTTGTTGAAATGTGGATTGTCTGCGTTTTTTGTTCCTCTATGATATAAACTTCCTGTTTCACAGGACTTTATGTTTTTCGGTTTTGGTCATTACATTGAAACTTTTGTCACAAAATTCTCCACAATGCCTGAAGGAATTCACTTGAAATTTGGTATGCAGACTTGTTGCAATCTTTGCACCAAACACAGAGTTTAAAAAAAGCCCTTATGGAAATTGACTAATGATAAAAAGAACTGAATTTAGGCCTTGTTTTGTGTGATAATGGTTAAACTGGATATATTTTGTGCAATTTGAGTGATTTTAAGGGCTCTCATATCTCAACTTCCTGTTTGACAGGACTCTGAAAATTTGGTACCAGTCAAGGTATGCTAGGGACAATAGAGGGTGCAACTCTATGGTTAAAGCCTATTATTTTTGAATATTTGCTACCTAGAAACCCAATTGATGGATGATTGCAAACAATTTTGGAACTCGAAAGACCTATTATTTTAGCAAAATAGGTGCGCTCCACTTGCAACAAAATATGATACAGTATGATGGTTACCTGCTAAAGGTCAGTGGTTCTCTTCAGGCTTCTTCTGGATTGCTCCACCTTTGAAACTGACCTCCTTGATATTTCTGAAATTTCTAAGGCTATTTACTTTCATGTTTTTTTTTTCTGTGTTTGTGTGTGCATACATTTGTAGAGAGGGATAAATGTATCAAAAGGTATATAATGAAATTGGAGAAATATAGCCTGTCATCTCTACAATCTATAATCTCTTTTCTTAAATGAAGATCAAATCTTGAACCTGTTGAAAAAATTTTCTGTCAGAACTTTGTTGTAGATTTTCACTAGTTCGAGAAGTTCAACTACTCCCCTAGGGTAATTGTCTTGAGGTATGACTACTAGCCAAGAAAATTTGTCTAGGATTTTATCCCATGAGAAATTTTTGTATTGTTTTTGTAGAGATAAAAATATTCTAGACTTGATAAAAATCTCACAGAAATTTATTTGTGATACAGTTAATGAGTTACAGTTGATGATCAGAAACAGACAAATAACTTAGGCCAATGTCCAAAATATGTATTTTGCTTAATGAACTCCTTTATAAAATTTTCAGTATTTTGATTAATAAATCAAGCAGTCATTCAAAATAACAAACAGCGCATGGAAATAGCGTTTATATTTCAGAAGAAAGTCATTAATTTTTTTATTCCCCTGTTTCCATTGTCCGTCTATCTGTCCGTCCTTCTGTACATTATGTACAAAATTTTTTGACAAGGATTTCCCAGCTGGTGTTTGCATTAATTATTTGATATATTTGATCTGAAGCTACTAGTATGATATAAAAATTTAAAAAAATGAATTTGAGAGCAGGAGTATTACTTTTGAGCAGGACATTGTTTCTTGCACCTTAAAACAATTAGTGATCTTAATCCATAGCTTTTTCAAGTTGTTTCCTTGAAATTCACCGTATGTGTACTAGTATGTATAGGCTATTGACCTCGGCATCTAACATCTGTAATTCAGATCTATTCAATATGACCACAATGACAGATTTTATCTTAATATTCCCAAACCCCTTGAGAAAACATGTCCAATTTTGACCACTTTGCTAAGGGAAACAATCTTATTGATTTTAATTCTCTTTGGAAATTCAAGAATGTGTGTCATCTTATTTTAACATTAGAGCCTTTGTGGGAAAATGGAATGGTAATTCTCACATATCAAGTCAATATCAGTCAGGAATAGTAACAGCCAACATTGAACATATGTTATTATTCCACTATATAATTATAACTTGACTAATAACGAATTTTCATTGGCCAAGACTGGCACACGTGACTGTGAACAAAACATCGTGTCTCCCGCTGAACGTCGTGTCCAAATATCATATTCCCCTCATTCGAAATTCTCTAGATGTTACAAGAGTTATCATAGTAAAGAGATGTTCCGAGTTAACATGGTTAACTGTTGCCTAGCCGAGAGTTTTTACTGAATAATAACGGTTCTCAACAGCACAGTTTTAATTATTTTCATTTGTGTTATGTCAATTTCAAAAATCAATAAAACAAATTTATTTCAACAACGACAATGCCTTTTCTTTTTGTAGTGTACTTTTAGTTCTTGGGTCCTTATTACGCTATTATATTTTCACCGATCGATGTCATAGATGCAGCGGCTTTCGAATATAGAAGGATGCAGACGGAGTTTCAAGTAAAAAGGATTCCTGACGAGTTTTTGCTAGTTTTTTTTTTTGTCAATTTTGCCTGAATTCTTCAAGATCATGGAAAAAATTTCAGATAAGATGGCGGGGAGGCAAAACCACTTCTCGATACAACCTTCAATCATTTGTACATATTAAACTTAGTGGTGGAATAAAATATTTATTTCCCATGCATGTGGGAGATATGAAGATTTGTTTACCCTTGGGAAATCATATTTCCCTCAGGCGATGCCTTCGGGAAATATGATTCCCTCGGGTAAACAAATCTTCATATCTCCCACATGCATGGGAAATAAATGTATATTGTTCAACCCTACATCATGTACATGATAAATGATTTATTTTGGCTAAGTGGGGAATAAGTTGACCAAAGGAAAATGTTGACAAATGGTCAAATTTGCAATGTAAATTTTGAATCAACATTTCTTTACGCTAGCTCTTTTAAATTTTGAATAAAGCTAACGAAAGACATTGTTTTACAAAAGTCTATGACATTAGCCAGCTGAGCAGTACAAGCTTAGGTGAGCCTCTATTTTTGTTAAATGAAAGGATTGATATATAACTATAGGCCCATTTAATGATGGAAGTGTTATGGTATACCGATGACCAATTGTCTGTCCATTTAACTGTCTGTCTAACAGTCTGTCTGTCTGTCTATCGGATAATCCATCCATTTCACATGTCACGCTCTAACTTGACATCCTATTGGCCAATTCACTTCAAACTTTGTAGAGGTATTGGGCAAGATGCCTTCGTGATTTGAATTTTGGTGATTTTTTTATGTTTTTGCATGAGTTATGGGACTTTAAGGCAATTTTTTTCATGTCACGCTCTAACTTGACCAGCCTATTGCCAATTCACTCTATATAGGTGTTTGGTATGATGGCTTCATGATCTGTATACATTTTTTCGTAAATTTTCAATTTTTCTTGCAAGAGGGGTCTTAATTTGTCAATTTAAAGGCAGTATTTTTACATTGCGTGCTCTAACTTGAGAGCCATTTGGACAATTTACTTGAAACTTTATAGAGGTATTGGATATGAGGATCTCAAAATCTGTATACTTATCGTGAAATTTTGATGTATCTTGCAAGAGTTATTGGACTTTATTCATCAATTTTTAGGCATTTTTTAGCTCACCTGGCCTAAAAGGCCATGTGAGCTATTTCCATCACTTGGTGTCTGTCGGCGTCTGACGGTCTGTCTTCCGTCATTCGCAAACTTTTTATACGACCGCAAAAATTTTTGCGGTCGTATAATGGTATGGTGCTGTCGTCGTCGTCGTCGTTGTTGTCGTAGTCTGTAGACTTTTGTTTTTGGTCAATAACTTATGTTCCAGTTGATCAATCCTTATGAAATTTTTACACAATCTTCCTTGGCACAAAAGGAAGGCTTGGCTAAGTTTTGGTATTTGTGGCCCCACCCGTTTTAAAAAAAAGGGGCCAAAAAGGGTTAAATTTTTGGTTTTCACATATTTGACTGTAGAATCTTTATTATTTATCGGATTTTGATGGGGTTTCTGGGGAAATTTCCAATCAGTGGTATGGCAACTGATTTCATGTGGCATATACCGTTCACAAGATAGGGGCGAATTTCCAAAATTTTAATTTTTTTTTATTTTTAGTCCGATTTTGATGCTGTTTTTTTGCAATGGATTCCTGATGAAAAATTAACATAGTGCTGCACCATCAGATTTTTGATAACTTGTTTTTTTCCAAGCTATGAGGGGCCCAAAGGGGCAAAAATTGCAAAAATGCAGATTACCTAAAATTTTTATTTTTCATCCGATTTCGATGGGATTTTTTTCTTTGGATTCCTCTTGATATAAGCTTTCAGCAGTATGTCAATAGATTTGGCTAACTCATACCATTTCTTAGCTATAAGTGGTCAAAGAGGAATCGGGACTCATAAGGGCTAATTTTTATTTTCACTTGTTTGTGTCCAGCAAATTACAGGGTCAATCTCCTTATTGTGTCCATACTCACTTTAAATTACACTTGTTCAAATTTCAGTGGTCGACATGCTGCGGTCGTATCATGCTGCACTCAGTGTAGCCCTTTATTCAGAAATCTTCTCCTCTGAAACCGCTTAGCCAATTATAACCAAACTTGGCCTGAATCATAACAAGGGTATATAGATTCAAAATTGTGTAAAACTGTTTGATTAGTTTGAGGACCAAACAACATGAATGCTGTTACTAAAAATAGCACATAAGGGGTAAATTGCAGTTTTTGGCAAATAACTCAAAAATCATTACAGATATCAAAAATCTGACATTGGGTAAAAGTGATCAGCATGACTCTTCAATTTCTTCAAAATCTGAAAACCCTTGTTTGAGTTATTGCCCTTTTTCCACAAAATTTTGAATATTTTAATATTTTTGTCTCGCCCACGACGCAAGTCGCGGAAAGCGAGACATAGGCGTGCAAAGTATGACGACGGCGTTAACCTTTACTAAATACAGGATATTTTGAAAACCCTTTGATGTAGGAACATCATATTTGGTCCAGTGGTAGTACTAATTGAGTGTTACCTGACGGACATAACGTCATGTGACCTTGACCTCAATTTCATGGTCTAGTTGGCACTGCGTATTTCTCAATAACTAGAAGTGGTAGGTTTATAATATTTGGTATGTAGGTTGGTCTTGGGTAGTACATGTCAGTCCTGCAGTTGACTTTTGTCCTTGACCTCAATTTCATGGTCTAGTGGCCATGTTAAGTTTTTCTGCTTAAGTCCATTTCTAAATAACTAGAAGTGGTAGGTTGATAATATTTCGTATGTAGGTTGGTCTTGGGTAGTACATGTCAGTCTGGTAGGTGACTTTTGTCCTTGACCTCAATTTCGAGGTCTAGTGGCCATGTTAAGTTTTTCTGCTTAAGTCAATTTCTCAATAACTAGAAGTGATAGGCTGATAAGATTTGGTATGTAGATTGGTCTTGGGTAGTACATGTCAGTCTGGCAGGTGACTTTTGTCCTTGACCTCAATTTCACGGTCTAGTGGCCACGTTAAGTTTTTCTGCTTAAGTCCATTTCTCAATAACTAGAAGTGGTAGGCTGATGAGATTTGGTATGTAGGCTGGTCTTGGGTAGTACATGTCAGTCTGGCAGGTGAATTTTGTTCTTGACCTCAATTTCACGGTCTAGTGGCCACGTTAAGTTTTTCTGCTTAAGTCCATTTCTCAATAACTAGAAGTGGTAGGTTGATAATATTTGGTATGTAGGTTGGTCTTGGGTAGTATATATCAGTCTGGCAGGTGACTTTTGTCCTTGACCTCAATTTCACGGTCTAGTAGCCACGTTAAGTTTTCCTGCTTAAGTCCATTTCTCAATAACTAGAAGTGGTAGGCTGATAAGATTTTGTATGTAGGTTGGTCCTGGGTAGTACATGTCAGTCTGGCAGCTGACTTTTGTCCTTGACCTCAATTTCATGGTCTACTGACCACGTTAAGTTTTTCTGCTTAAGTCCATTTCTCAATAACTAGAAGTGGTAGGCTGATAAGATTTGGTATTAAGGCTGGTCTTGGGTAGTACATGTCAGTCTGGCAGGTGACTTTTGTCCTTGACCTCAATTTCATGGTCTAGTGGCCACGTTAAGTTTTTCTGCTTAAGTCCATTTCTCAATAATTAGAAGTGGTAGGCTGATAATATTTGGTGTGTAGGTTGGTCCCGGGTAGTATATGTCAGTCTGGCAGGTGACCCTTGTCCTTGACCTCAATTTCAAGGTCTAGTGGCCACGTTAAGTTTTTCTGCTTAAGTCCATTTCTCAATAACTAGAAGTGGTAGGTTGATAATATTTGGTTTGTCAGTTGGTCTTGGGTAGTACATGTGAGTCTGGCAGGTGACTTTTGTCCTTGACCTCAATTTCACAGTCTAGTGAGCATATTCACTTTTCTGATTAGTTCACTTAGATTTCACATCAATTTAGAGTCCAGCAGGGACAGGGGAGACATCTTTTAGGGTCATCATTGGTTTATTTTTTATCAAAAAAACTATTACAGATAGAGGTCAACTTTATATTGCAAAAATGTTCAGCAAATCAAGGTCTACCCAACCCACCTAGAAATTTAGAAGAAAATCTAAATACGTATAAAGAAGTTATTGCCCTTTATTGGTCAAATTTTTGTAACTTTATACATTTTGCCTTGTATTTCAATAAAAATTTGAGATAGAGGTTGAGATTTAAAGCAAAAATATTAAGTATGCCAAGGACTACATTTTATCTTCATGATGGAAGTTGTGGATCTCATCCAAGTTGGCGGCCAGCAGGAAACTTATTTTAACATTACACCCTATGGGAAAACACATTCAAAGATCTTCTCCTCTGAGACTATTTGGCCAATTGGAACAATACTTGGTCAAAACTGTCCTTAGTTGGTACCCTTTGAAAAATGTGTCTGGCAAGTTCCCATCAGTTCAAAGATGGCTGCCAGCAGACAACATAGTTTAACATTGGACCCTATGGGAAAACACATTCAAAGATCTCCTCTGAGACTACTTGTCCAATCAAAATCATACTTGGTCATAACTGTCCGAAGTTGGTCTCCTTTTAAAAAATGTGTCCGGCAAGTCCCCATCAGATCAAAGATGGCCCTGGGGGTGCAACTTAGTTTAACATTGGACCCTATGGGAAAACACATTCAAAATATTGTGTCCTCTGAAACTACTTGGCTGATTGGAACCAAACCTGGTAACAACTGTCCTTTATTGGCTGTCTTTGAAAATTTGTCTGGTAAGTCAATGTCATATCCAAGATGGCTTCCTTTGAAGAACTTAGTTTAAGATTGGACCCTATGGGAAAATGCATTCAAAGATCTTCTCCACTGAAACTACTTATCCTATTTGAACCAAACTTGGTAACAATGCTCCTTTGATGGCCCACTTTGAAAAATGTGTTCAGAAAGTTCACAGTAGATCCAAAATGGCTGCCAACGGCAAGCATGGCTTAACATAGGGCCTTAAGGGAAATGCATAGAAAGATCATCTCCTCTGACACATCTAGGTTTATTATCACACTAGAAAATGAGACCCTTTATCATTGAGGCTTTTGTCTGTGCTAGCTTTGGACCAGGTGAGCTACAGGCTCTTGAGAGCCTCTAGTTTACATGTTGCACTCTAACTTGACAACTCTTTGGTCAATTCATTTCAAACTTCGAACAGACATTGGATATGATTGCCTCACAATCTGTATATATTTTTTTAGAGATATCAAGCTTAATTATCCAGTCACTCCCAGATGTAGGTGCATCCTCATTTGGGAAGCTCTTACATAAATCATTTGATATTTTGAAGGGTTTGACGAAGGGCTTATCATTCGACTTGGCGCAGCTGTTTATTGACATATTCCTTCTTCAATGAAAACATTGCTATTTAACTTTCTGACATATTCCTGATTCAATGGAATCATGTCTCCATGAATTATTTTGCAGAGTAATATTCACTTCTAAATTGTTGTACATATTTTATTGTTGCCTAACGAGCTGTATGAATTATAGCTTCCTCTGTTTCATCAAACGGAAGTCGTATTTTTTTTATTTGGACACTCGGTAATGGAAGAAGGTGATTTATTGTGAAGTAATTGAAGGATTTCCCAAGTTACATATGAAGGATCAATGAATATGTCTTGTAGCATTTGTCAATAGTACTTTGACTTGAAAATAGCATTTGTGGGGGTTTCAATAAAGAGCACTGTGATAAATACTGAGTTTGTGACGCAACAAGTCCAAATACATTACAACCAGAGTGGATTGGTGAATTTCCTTGCATCCACTCAAAAATTCCACTAATTTCCATTGAAAATGTCCACTCAAAACCACTCAAATACACTATAATAGCACACTTTAATTTACTGGCATAGCTTTATAAAAGGTGAGGCAGTTAGTGGTTTTGAGTGGATTTAGATAGATATCCATATCCACTTTTTTGATAACCACTTATCAGCTAAACATGACTTCTCAATGTACACATTTGTGTTATGTACAATGTTTCAAGTCGTAAAAATAAAGAAGTGATTGTATCCAAAATTTTGCAAAATATGTACAGTACTCGCATAAGTTAACCACTGAGTCATCAAGTCTTGATACAAAAATACCGAAGTTGCATTTTAAATTAAATTTGCAGTTAATTTACTAACTGACTGCTGTTTTGTCTAGTCCTTTCAATAAGTATCAAGTTGTGCAGTCCTCACATAAAATCCTTGAAATAATCAATGATTTAGTCATGCTGTTCTCACAAAAACCACCACGTCATCTAGTCCTAATAGTGACAATCCAAGTCATTCAGTCCTCACATAAGTCACCAAGTTGTCCTGTCTACGAAACAACTATAGTCGATTTTCGATGGCTCAAACAACCCAAGGGACTGATAAAAACAGTTCAAGCTAGTAGGGTGCTCAATCGAGCTATTGAAGTCAAAATATGTTTAGGGGAATACGAATGTCAGAAATTTTGTAATTAGAATTAAAATTCTGACCTTTTGTTTTGAAGAGCACTACTAATGGAACAACTTGGGCAAAAAATTTTGAAAATCCATGTAGGAATTTTTAGGATGTAAGACGTCAAAATTTTGGCAGGAAACAGGTCTCTCTAGAGTTTTCCTACAATTTGCATAATATGTTTATAGGCCTTTAAATATATGAAATTATAAATGGAAGTTGATTAAATTTTTATACACAGTCTATTTTATTTATTTTAAAGTGACTTATGACCAAGAAAATGTGATCTATGTGCAAAAAATTTTAGCACTGTTTGAATGGATAAAACCCGAGGATATAGAATGCTTCTGAAATCTGACGCTCGTACTCCCTTAATGAAGTCAAAAGCTCAATTTAAGAGTGGATTACATGTGAACATGTATCATCTGCTCTTGGAATTTGTTAAAACATTGAAGATCTCTGTTTGGAATCTGATTTTAAAAAAAATTGAGACTTAGATCACTGAAAGGGGACCTATTTCTGTTTTGATCATTTGAAAACTCACTTAGTTTGAATCCAAGGTTTAGATATATGGACAAAACAAGATAAAATTAGATTTACCCAACAACAATAAACAATTACCACATGTTTCTTAATTTCTAAAAATACATTTGTGATGTTATTAGAGTTTGTAAAGCCAAAACATTGAAATATCATGTGAAGAATTTGTTCCTTCGGTTTTCTGCTGCCATTGTTTCAGATATTCATGTGATCAGATGTATATTTCTGTTTTGGGAGATGTGATTATTTGTTTTAGATATTGCATTATAAAACCTTTGGGACTTGAGGTTAAGTCAATATACCATGTACCATATATACATAGTATATACCTTTTAAATAAAAAATACACCTTGACCGATTTTTGTGTAGCCTACACCTAGTTCTGGATAAAATATAGGGATCATGCAGTCTTGCGTCAATTTATTCATCTGTCAACATGTCTGTCTCCTGGTCTACTAATTCCTCTGGAAATATTTTCTTGGATATAAAATTAAAAATTAAAATTTGGGGTTGTTTTTTAGGGTACATATGCATACCATTATTTTTACTTCTGTACGCAAGGAACCTATCATGCTGACAACTATTTTCCTTTTACTTTTGATTTGAACAATACTGAGTTTGATTTGAAAACCATGATGTTCAATGATTTTTTTCCAAATGTACATGCATGCACCCTTTGATTAGTGAAATTGTACGTGCATGTTTTAAAATGTATGTGAATTACGTACTGCAGTACATGAATGGGCATCCTGATTAAACAGGGAACTTTTGTCTTTTGAAGAAACTAATAATGATTAGAATCGTAGAACATGAAAGCAAAAAAAAAGGAAATAAATAAAACTATGTTAATACCTCTTGGCTCCCTGATGGAATTTCTTTTTTGCTTTCAGAACCATACTTTTCATGCCCTCATATGTTTTAAAAAATGTTACAGGTCAAGGCGACCTTCAATAAAAAAATCTTTTATATATTGAAAAAAAATCCAACTGTTGATTTTGAATTTGATTTTTAAGAGCTTTGGTGATTTAGATCTTCTGTATTGATCATGGTGGAAATTCACCTTGTTGGACATTACAAGAGAAAATCAGATTTACCCACGTTACCAGAAGCGTTCTTTGATAATTATCTTGATTTCTAAGAATACATTTGTGATGCAATTAGAGATTGAAAAAATCAAATTGATTAAAGCTTTGTGCGGATGAACTGTTAAGATTGCCATGTGATTTCAGACGTTGATTTCTGTTTTGGGAAATGTGATTATTTGATCTAGATATGGTGTTGAGATTGTAAGATCAATAGAAGAAGAAAAAGAAGAAGAAGAAGAAGAAGAATGTTTTATTATACTCCCACTACATAGTAGTGGGGGTATACTAGTTTACCTCTGTTCGTTCGTCTGTTTGTCCGTTCGTCCGTCCATCCGTAACCACACTTTTCTCAGCAACTACTGTACAGAATGAATTCATATTTTGGAAAAAGCTTCCTCATGATGGTCTGATGAGTATATATAGATTTCAAGGTTACCGCATAAGTACTTCCTGTTTGCCGAGACTTTATTGTTTTGATACGACCGCAAAAATTTTTGCGGTCGTATAATGGTATGGTGCTGTCGTCGTCGTTGTCGTCGTTGTCGTCGTCGTTGTCGTTGTCATTGTCGTCGTCTGTAGACACTTTTGTTTTTGGCCAATAACTTAAGTTTCAGATGATCAATCCTTGTGAAATTTTTACACAATGTTCCTTGGCACAAAAGGAATGCTTGGGTAAGTTTTGGTCATTGTGGCCCCACCCGTTTAAAAAAAAGGGGCCAAAAGGGGTTAAATTAGGTGTTTTCACATATTTGACTGTAGAATCTTTATTATTTGTTGGATTTTGATGGGGTTTCTTTCAGTAAACTCCTTAGAAAATTTCCAATCTGGAGTATGCCAACGGATTTCACTTGGCATGTACCGTTCACGAGATAAATGGGGCCCAAAAGGGGCGAATTTCAAGAATTTCATTTTTTTATTTTTAGTCCAATTTTGATGCAATTTTTTCAAAGGATTCCTTATGAAAAATTTACATAGCGCTCTACTATTAGATTTTTGGTAACTTGTTTCCTTACCCAGCTATGAGGGGCCAAAGGGGGCCAAAATCATAAATTTACAGATAACCTTAAATTTTTATTTTTCATCGGATTTCGATGGGATTTTTTTCTTTGGATTCCTCTTGATGTAAGCTTTCAGTAGTATGTCAACGGATTTGGCGTAGCTCTTACCGTTTCCGAGCTATGAGGGGCCGAAGGGGGCCAAAATCATAAATTTACAGATAACCTAAAATTTTTATTTTTCATCGGATTTTGATGGGATTTTTTTCTTTGGATTCCACTTGATGTAAGCTTTCAGTAATATGTCAACGGATTTTGCTTAGCTCTTACTGTTTCCGTGCTATAAGGGTTCACAGAGGCCAAAACTGCAAATTTGCAGATTGCCTAAAATTTTTATTTTTCATTGCATTTTGATGGTCTTTTTTCTTTGGATTCCTCTTGATATAAGCTTTCAGCAGTATGTCAATGGATTGGGCGTAGCTTTTACCGTTTCTGCGCTATAAAGGGTCAAAGAGGAATCATAAGGAGTCATAAGGGCTAATTTTTATTTTCCCTAGTTTGTGTCCAGCTAATTTCTGGGTCAATCTCCTTATTGCGTCCTTCTAATTATTGTGTCAAGCTCTTTCGTTTGTCCATACTCGCTTTAAATTACACTTTTTCAGATTTCAGTGGACGACATGCTGCGGTCGTATCATGCTGCGCTCGGCATAGCCCTTTATTTTTATTGTTGTACAGCATATGGAATTTTTCGTCACAATTTTTTTCTTAAACTGTAGAGGGATTCAATTGTTGTTATGCTAAGATATTCCTTATGGTGCAATCTATCATGTATTCCGATTTTAATGTTTACGTCCTAAGCACTTCCTGTTTGCCGAGACGTCATTGTTTTTCATTGTTGTACAATATATGGAATTTTTTGTCACAATTTTTTCTGAAACTGTGAATGGGATTCAATTGTTGTTTTGCACAGAGCTTCATTATGGTCAAATCTATCGTGTATTCCGATTTCAAGGTAATGCCTTAAGCACTTCCTGTTTGCCGAGGCGTCATTGTTTTTCAATGTGGTATAATATATTGAATTTTTCGTCACAATTTTTTCTGAAACAGTAAGTGGGATTCAATTGTTGTTTTGCACAGAGCTTCCTTAGGGTCCAATCTATCGTGTATTCCGATTTTAATGTTACGTCATAAGCACTTCCTGTTTGCCGAGACGTCATTGTGTTTCATTGTTGTACAATTATGGAAATTTTCTTCACAATTTTTTCTGAAACTGTAGGTGGGATGCAATCGTTGTTTTGTAAAGAGCTTCCTTATGGTCCAATCTATCGTGTATTCCGATTTCAAGGTCAAGTCATAAGCACTTCCTGTTTGCCGAGACATCATTATTTTTCATTGTTGTACAATATATGGAATTTTTCGTCACAATTTTTCCTGAAACTGTAAATTGGATTCAATTGTTGTTTTGCAGAGCTTCCATATGGTCCAATTTATCGTTTATTCTGATTTCAAGGTAATGCCTTAAGCACTTCCTGTTTGCCGAGACGTCATTTTTTTTCATTGTTGTACAATATATGGAATTTTTCGTCACAATTTTTTCTGAAACTGTAAGTGGGATTCAATTGTTGTTTTGCACAGAGCTTCCTTTTGGTCAAGTCTGTTGTGTATTCCGGTTTCAAGGTTAAGTCGTAAGCACTTTATGTTTGCCGAGACATCATTGTTTTTCATTGTTGCACAATATATGGAATTTTTCGTCACAATTTCATTTGAAACAATAAGTTGGATTCAATTGTTGTTTTGCACAGAGCTTCTTTATGGTCCAATCTAGCTGTTGTGTATTTGGATTTCAAGGCTATATTATAAGCACTTCCTGTTTGCTGATATGTCATAGTTCGTCATTGTTGTACAATATTTGGCATTTTTTCGTCACAATTTTTTCTGAAACTGTAAGTAGGATTCAACTGTTATTATGCACAGATATTCCTTATGGTCCAATCTATCGTGTTTTCTGATTATAAGGTTACGCCATAAGCACTTCCTGTTTGCCGAGACGTCATTGTTTTTCATTGTTGTACATTTTATGGAATTTTTGTCACAATTTCTTTTAAAATATAAGGCAGATTTAATTGTTGTGCAGACAGTTATCGTTGAACATGTTGGTTACTAGGATTATATCATTTTGTTTATACTTGAACTGTGTCCACACTTGTACTTTGTCCACACATTGATTCAGGGTTCAATGAGCGGGGGTATATCAGGCCCCCATTCGTTGCCAGCTCTTGTTGTCCATTAAAATGGGCCCACGAGGGGTATGATACAAAAACACATACAAACAAGCAAAGTAAAACAGAATACAATTCAACATGACAATATATACATGCTCATGTGTAAAAATCAACAAATTGTAATGACTAGTGCACTCAAGTGCAACCATGGCGAGGTTTCTGCAAATTGATAAATATGCATTTGTTAATATTACGATGGTAATTATTAACATGTCTAATATTTATCCTGTCTTCCTTATTGACTTATAAAAATATTTTCGATTATATACATTGAGTAAGCGTAATGTAGGCTGCAAGCCTAGGTTGCCATCCTCGTGCCTAATGCAGGCGAGATAGCAATAAGAGGTAACTCGTCCGCCAAAGGCACCAAGGGACAGTGCTTAATGGCTCACCCAGACTTTGCCTGAATTATAAATAGATTAATAAGTTATTAATTACTAAAGAGGGCTTCAAGAAAGGGTGGCCATCCTTGTGCCAAGTGCAGACATGTTAGCAGTATGGGTAACATAACTGCAAATGGCACCAAGGGACGATGCTTAATGACACACCCATCTTTACCCTTAAACATGAGATATGAGATGAGAGCTGCTATGGAAATTCAGAGATTTTTTTGTATGGATAAGGACAGTATAAACAGATATATACAATGGAATTTTGGTGGGTCAAACACCTAAGGGACAGATGAAAACAGTTCCAAAATAGAGAGGTTTTTGAGATATTGTGATTGAACAGTGTTTAAATTTAAACCAAGGGTCCTGAAAAAGGGTTCAGAACATTCATGGTGTTCAAATTATTGCGGTTTGAGTCTTTTAGTGAAACTGTATAAGGACATTAACAAAGCTTCTGATGAAAGCTACTTTAGAACACATGCATCTTCAGCTGATCTGGCCTCAGTAAAAAGGGGGTTCAAGACAGAATGTAGTTTTTTTTTCAACACTCCTATAAGACAGTATAAAACACATGTATAAGACATAAAACACATGTGTAAAACAGTATAAAACACATAAGACATATAAAACACATGTATAAAACAGTATAAAACACATGAATAAGACAGTATAAAACACATGTATCAGACTAAAACACATGTATTAAACAGTATAAAACACATAAGACAGTATAAAACACATGTATAAAACAGTATAAAACACACAAGACAGTATAAAACACATGTATAAAACAGTATAAAATACATGTATAAGACAGTATAAAACACATGTATAAGACAGTATAAAACACATAAGACAGTTTAAAACACATGTATTAGACAGTATAAATCACATGTATAATACAGTATAAATCACATGTATGAGAAAGTATAAATCACATGTATAAGACAGTATAAAACATGAGTATAAGACAGTATGAAACACTAAACACTTGTATAAGACCAGGGGTTAAAAATTTTTTCAAAACCTTACTGGTCCAGGACTTGTAGCTCAAAGAAAGTCACTGGTCCTGACCAAATTTTCAGTGGTCCGTACAGACTTGCCCAAATTTTGAAGCAAATGAAGTATGAGGCCATTTTTGTTCACTTTTCCCATAGGGTTACATTATAATGGTATTCAGGATTTAAAAGAACCCAACGCCGCAAAGCGAATGATTTTTGGCCTATACCAAATTTGATATCATTTATAAAATTAAAGAACTTATACCAGCTTCTTTTTCCTTGACAGCCCACAACATTAGTGTATCAAAATAGATAAGTGAAGAGCGTTCCAAAAACTGGAAAATTCCTACTGTCTCTACCTGGACTTAATACAACTTTAGGTCAAATATCATGGAGACTTTTTTATTACAATATATTTGAAGCCAGTTCTTGTGCTAGGCACAGAACAAATCGAGAAATTCATATAAATGACCAAAAAAAACTTTGATCTTCAATACACTTGAAAGTAAGGAGCAGTCAATATGTTTTCAAGTTAAAAATTTGACTCAGATCACTGAAAAAGTAAAAACCTGAAACGTGAAATAAAATATTTTCTCTAATTTTTCACTGGTCCGTCGGACTTTTTGAATGGTATTATTCACTGGTCCGTAGTTGAAATTCCCAAGTCCTGGACCTCAGACCAGTGGATTTGTTAACCCCTGAAGACAGTATAAAACACATGTATAAGACAGTATAAAACATATGTATAAGACAGTATAAAGCACATGTATAGGACAGTATAAAACATATGTATAAGACAGTATAAAACACATGTATAAGACAGTATAAGACACATGTATAAGACAGTATAATTACATGTATCAGACAGTATAAAACACATGTATAAGACAGTATTAAACACATGTATAAGACAGTATAAGACACATGTATAAGACAGTATAAATTACATGTATCAGACAGTATAAAACACATATATAAGACAGTATAAGACACATATATAAGACAGTATTAATTACATGTATCAGATAGTATAAAACACATGTATAAGACAGCATAAAACACATGTATAAGACAGTATAAAACACATGTATAAGACAGTATAAAACACATGTATAATACAGTGTAAAACACATGTATCAGACAGTATAAAAAAACATGAGACAGTATAAAACACATTTATAAGACAGTATAAATCACATGTATCAGACAGTTTAAAACACATGTATAAGACAGTATAAAACACATGTATAAGACAGTATAGGACACATGTATAAGACAGTATAATTACATGTATCAGACAGTATAAAACACATGTATAAGACAGTATTAAACACATGTATAAGACAGTATAAGACACATGTATAAGACAGTATAAATTACATGTATCAGACAGTATAAAACACATGTATAAGACAGTATAAGACACATGTATAAGACAGTATTAATTACATGTATCAGACAGTATAAAACACATGTATCAGATAGTATAAAACACATGTATAAGACAGCATAAAACACATGTATAAGACAGTATAAAACACATGTATAAGACAGTATAAAACACATGTATAATACAGTGTAAAACACATGTATTAGACAGTATAAAAAAAAATGAGACAGTATAAAACACAAGTATAAGACAGTATAAATCACATGTATAAGACAGTATAAAACACATGTATCAGACAGTTTAAAACACATGTATAAGACAGTATAAATCACATGTATAAGACAGTATAAAACATATGTATAAAACAGTATAAATTACATGTATCATACAGTATAAATCACATGTATACGACAGTATAAAACACATGTATATGACAGTATAAAACACATTAAGACCGTATAAAACACATGTATAAGACGGTATGAAACACATGTATCAGACAGTATAAAACATGTGTATTACCAGTATAAAACACATGTATCAGACAGTATAAAACACATGTATAAGACAGTATAAATCACATGTATAAGACAGTATGAAACACATATTTAAGACAGTGTAAATCATATGTATAAAACAGTATACATCACTTGTATACGACATTAGAAAATACATGTATCAGACATTATTAAATACTTGTATCAGACAGTATAAAACACATATATCAGACAGCATAAATCACATTTATAAGACAGTATAACACACATGTTTAAGACGGTATAAAACACATGTATCAGACAGTATAAAATTCATGTATAAGGCAGTATAAAACACATGTATAAGACAGTATAAAACACATATATAAGACAGTATAAAACACATGTATAAGACTGTATAAAACACATGCATAAGACAATATAGAATACATGTATAAGACAGTATAAAACACATGTATAAGACAGCATTAAAATCATTGACAGCAATACATCACATTGGCCTTGTCCATCACTTTGGCTAGCAAATTCTGTTTAAAGAAAAATACACTATATCAAAATTTTTTCTGCTACACCACTTCAAAATTGCCCTTGTAATTTGTTCAAAGATGGTCTGTTTGAAAATTTCTCTAGAAATTATTAGAACCAAAGTTAAATCACATCTACAAAATGAAAAGAAATGCTGATAATATCTGTATATATATGAAATTAAGTTTATCTTGAATCCATTTACTTGCATCAGTTCTTACCAGACATTGAGAAAACTTGTTGGAATGTTTTTTTTAGTCAGAAGTTAAATTGTGTTCAGCATTGACAAATTTAATGCCAAATTCAGTCTGAGAGTGATTGATTGAGGTGTGTAGCTTTTCATGTTCTCAGAACTTCTATAATTGTATTGATCTAAAATTCAATTTCTTTACAATTGTTATGTTATATTGAAACCCAAAATATGTTATAGATTTTGAAAGATCTACACCTACATTGGAAATATTTACAGAATGTCATGGCTCTACAAGATGTAAAAATCAATTTCTTTCTTCTACGAATGATGATATTGACATGGGTATTTAACAATTGGCATTTTCAAGAAAAATGAAAAATCAGGGGATTATTCTTTTAGTTAGATTTCTAAATGTCACAATTTCCGTAATGTTTGAATAAAAGGATTATGCACGTTTCTCCTGAATATTAAGATAATTGAATGGTTAGAAAACTGAATTGGTGGTTGTAGGTGGGTGTTTATTGATTTTGTGTTATCCATTGATTGATTTTAGGGTGTGTTTTTCATTCATGAAAAAAGATAGCTTTGGATGGATTCGTAGAATGAAATATATACACATCTTGTCATAGATACACATCAGAGAAATTAGGCTTTTATATCATCTACATTTGAATTCCCATGGCTCAAACTGGAATAACTCTTAAGACCACGGGTGTCTTGAACTCCATTCCATGGCAACTAACATGCCATTGGTGTTTTAATGTGTGAGATGACTCAATGCAAACCAAAATAACCAGTGTGGGCTTCAAAATCAACTTTCTTTCTGTCTTTTAACAATATCAGGGGTTGACACTAAATTTAATTCTCAGTAGACAAAAAGACTACAAGATGCCTGATTTCACTAGTCCTGCGATGATTTTACCGGCCCGAAATAAATAAACTTTGAAATTTTCTCAATTTTGCTAGACCAAAGGACTACCAAGTTACAAATTCTAGTTGTCCTTCCTCAAGTTCACTAGCCTGGGGCTACAAGACTACTGTTAGAGTCAAACCCTGAATATTCTTCATAACATCCCCTGTTTTTGTTGTCCCTTTTTTAAGTTTGTCATTTGACCTCAATAGCTTGAACACCCCTCTAGCTGGAAATGTTGACATAAAGGCACGGACCATTTGATTTTCAGGGCGGGGCCTTGGATTTTCACCAGAGCCGGGAAATTTTTTTTGCCCACTTCGCAGGCCAGATTATTTTTTTCCCATATACTCAATGCTAGGAAATTTTGTTGAGCCGGACTTTTTTTTCTAATGGACAGGATCAGGGCCAGATTATTTTTTTCAACCCAGATGCTGGCCAGAGAATTTTTGGGGCAAAAATTAGGGCCAGAAATTTTTTTTTTTTAAAAATACCAGGCCCCCCCCCCTGAAAATCAAATGGTCTGTGATTAAGTTTTTGTTTGAAACTTAATAAACATTGTATTTGAATTCAAATGAGTTTTATTTCTTGGTACTTTTTAGGTGCCAGTAAGTTTGAAAATCGGAAGTACTCAAGATTTGGTTACATGGTTAATTCAGTATGTGTAAACCTTTAAAAATCAAGGTCGAAAGTGTTGACAAATACTGGAAATTAATGTGGACACACATCGAGTCAACTCTTCACATATGCATGTGGAGATTTAGTGATGAACAAACACTTTTGAAAATTATTGCATATCAGTTAAAAATTCTGACAATTCATTGGTTTATTACTGATCAGCTGACATGTACAATTCTGGAGTATGGAAAGCGCTGGTCCAACTTTCTGATATTGACGGTCAATATCAGCTGGAAATTGGACCGCGAGATTTGACATGACTTCACGCTTACAATACGCATTTTAACTTCACATACATCAACATATGACAACAAACAACAATTATTACATTAATTTTAATGTTTTTGATCAAGTACACAAATGTTTAAAAACTAACGATTTAAAGTCAATTCAAGAAAAATAGTTTAAAGTAGAGACCTGATTGGAAAAGATCAGTCTTGTTTGAGTTTTGTTTATTAAATATTTAAACACTGGAGCTGAAAAGGAAACAACGTTTGACATTAAGGTAGCTGTGGCTTTAAAAAATGTCTTTTTTTATTTTTAAAGGAACTATAATGTGTTTATTGTTATAATATTATTGGGTTTTTTGTTAAATAAAGCATGAGATCAGTGCCTTTATGCTGTATTATGTAGATTAATATTTCTTCAATGCAATAAACACAATAGGAAATGACATTAGAGGCAATATCACAAAATTTGGGCTGCCCTCGGGTTGGAATATGGACCAGGAAACTGATATGGCCTTCGGCTCGGGCCATATCAATTTCCCTGGTCCAAATCATAACCCTTGGGCAGTCCAAATTTTGTGATATTGCCTTCAATGTCATTTACTATTGTGTAAATGTATACTTAATTGCTCAGAAGTTTTGTAAATGCACAAACAAGATATATTTGAGACCAAAATCATTGATATCTTGATCATGTTAATGATAGGATATAACTGAAAAAAAAATCATCAAATACTTTCACTTAAGCTTGCTAATGTTTTTATATTTTGTAGCTTTTTTCAAATTTAATTTTTACAAACAGATAGTTGAAAACAATATTATTATTGACCATACTACAAATAAGTGGTATATGAGAGCACGACACAGGTGGATGTCCTCGGAATTGTAAATCCAATTAGGAATTGATCGCAAGGACTGATGGGTTAAAGGAAATTGAAAGACAATAAGAAATGCAAATATCTTTGTTACGAGTCTGTATAACTGAGAAAATCCATTACTTTCTTGAAGAACTCATCAATACTTCATGCAAGGCAGAGAAAAGGTTACAGGCATAAAATGATCTGTTGTCGTTTGAAATCTAACTTCCATTCATAGTAATGATACCTTTGAATTGTCAGTTTTTGACGGCTACTGATGTTTTACTAATTGGAACTTTCTTTCATTAGATATACATAGTTTGACAGGGTTATGAAATGTGAGAATAGAATATTTTTTGATTGACGTTGGTATTCAGCTATTTATGTTCTTATTTAAAGTGAAAAAAACATAGCTCTGAGATAATGAGGGTACTTGTGACGGAATGAAATACACTATGTAGTCACTAACCAGATGTTGTCTTGGGCGTCATCAGACTTTTGAAGAGCTGTCAATTACTGTCTAACATTTCAATCTCTGCTGCAAGGTCCTGTTATTTATATCAACCATACATATTTATGCATTATGCCACTTGTTTCATTTTCTACCATTTTTTTGAAAATTTTGGTATGGTTTGACAATCGTTTTCAATATCACCTTTTGTATTAAAATTTTACAATTATTTGATTCTTTAGAATGGACTTTTTTCTTTTGTTTCATCATCAAATTATTGATAGAGCACCAGTTATTTCCCCTTCAGAAAAAAAAGGAAAAAAAAACACGAGTACGTCAATTGTTCGAAGAACAATTGATAGGTCTTTCCCAGAAGTTGCGTCATAATATTTTCATTATTGATTTGTTGATAAGAAAAAGATTCTAAGCTTGAAAATTCATTTATTGATTCATAAAATCTTTTGACTGTGACCTTGACATTTGACCTTGATGTCATTTTGAAGTTCACAATGTCCCGAATATTTTTTGTATTGGAAATATTTTGTATCTTCAATGGTATTTGAGCTAAAGGCGAAAAACCCAAATTCGGACATCAAAAATCGGTTTTTGGTCCATAGGCCCAAAACGGTTGGTCCAATCATTTCGGACCCAATATAACAAATGTAGATCTCAACAAGACACACATTTTCTCCATTACATTTAATCAGCTATCTGTTACGGTTTCCGAGTTAATCCAATAACAAGGTTTGAGGTCAAAGTTCAAAGTGACCATTGACCTTTGACCTTGGCATTTTTAGATGTAAAACATATCACCTAAGATGAATGGAAAAAGTTCCAGGCTTCTATCTCTTACCGTTTTCGAGAAAAACATACTCAAAGATGTGACACAACTTTCAAGGGGCATAACTCATGAACGGTCCATCGTAGAGTTTCGGTCCAAATGTAATGAAGGTCCGTCATGACCTAACAAACATTTTTGCCATTAACTTCTTCAGCTATCTCTTATGGTTTCTGAGTTTATCCCATAACAAGGTTTTTCGGACTTGGGGCGAAAATTCGTGAACGAAATAAGATTTCGGACCGATGCCTAATCCTTATCAACTAGACATGGTTGGGACTACTGTGTTAAAATATCAAAAGGATTTGTCCAGCCAATTTTCCGGGAATGAGGCAGAAAAGAAGAAGAATAATAATAAAGAATAATAATAATAATCAGAAGAAATACAGAAAGGTCTTTCCGTTGGAAACGGGAAAGACCTTAATTTAAAATTCTGTGATGTTCACAGGGCTGTATGACCTGCTGAGTATTGATAATAACTTGCAAGTTTTACATAATGAGAAATGAGTTACAAAACCAGTAGTAAAATTCTGTAACAATGGCAGTTGAATACTGAATTAACAAAGCACAAGATTACATAAATCAAAGTCCGGAGACCAGGCAAAAACAAGATCACCCCAAGACACGAAAAAGACTAAAGACACTATACATATACAAAACACACAATTCACAAATACAGCACTCAAACTATCAATGTGTCAATCCAGGGTAAAGTCAAAATATGTAATGTCAAATCTTGGAAGATGTTAATCTGTCTGAAAATGTCCATTCTCATTTGTGAAACCAATATTTCATATCTTCTTATGATATAACGTCTTTTCTCTAATGATATGTCAAGTTTAAACCGGTTTCGACCCGTTAGATAAATTTTCTTTATTCAACGTATGTTGAATAAAGCCCCGTGCTATTTCCCACCAAAATCTATTCGGAATACAATTCTCAGCGTTTATCATAGATCATTAGAGAAAAAGATTACACCACTTTATCCCGATTATTACCATATTTTATCCACTCTCGATAGTTAAATTTAGAAATTTTAAAATGCTCGGCAAGCCTCGCAATGAAAATTTCAAAATTTTTAACTATCTCTAGTGGATAAAATATGGTAATGAACGGGATCTTGTGGTGTAATCTATTTTTGTTATGGCCTTAGCGACAAGAGATTTAAACAGAGACAAAAGAACAAATGAGACACCAACAAAGCAACAAAAAATTCTACACAAACAACACTTACAATGGGAAATATTATAAAAACTGACACTGGAAGGGTTAGTATGTCCTGCTTCCTTTGGAGTACCTATCAACAGAATAACTTCCTGACATCTTGGATCTAAGGATGTGCAGCGAATCTCAAAACATCTCATCAGAGAAAGTCATGCAGTTTGTTGAAATATTATTGTATTAATCCTAATAAATTTGAATTTGATTATTTATATTTTTATTTCAGGTTGTTTATTTACAAGAGGGTTATGTGACAGAGAAGAAGAATGTGTCGATGGTATGTACTTTTTGAATGTACATTTTAATCCATAAAAAAGTATGACTTCATAAATGTATGATACATTTGTACTTTCATTGTAATCATAGTTCTTAGCAGAAGCAACATCCATTTCAGTGCAGTAACTGAATTTGCATTTAACCAATCCTTATGATTTTAACGCAATGTTTTTGAGACCAAAATGATGTCTGAAAGAGGCTTTATGTATTGTTTCACATCATTTCACATCTTTATATGAAGTTATAATTGAATACATTTAGAACAAGATCTGACAGTGTTGAATTTTTTCAAGTCCATGTATTTTTTGCTGAGTTTTGGGTCTTGAATCTTTCATTGTCTGCACTTTAAGGTAGTTCTATCCTAATAAAAATATCAGACAGAATTTTTTTCTTTTAAGATATTTTGTAGGTCTTAACCTATATATTCAGAAAATAAAATAAAAATGATATGTCACTGATCATCTTTTCCTGTTATCTGGCTTTTAAAATCAGGCCAATTTCAGTATTTTTTCAGCAATATTTAGAAAGAATATGTAGGGAACTGTGAGAATATGCTTATTGTTTATCTTTCATATAAAATAAATATCAGACAGATTTTTTTTTATTTTTTGATATTTCAGAGATATATAATTAGGCTATCTGTTACCCTGAAAAAATCTGCATGCCACTGTTCGATTAAGATGGTTATTTGATATAGTTTACGAAATAGACAATATTTACGAGAAAAGGGAGCTAATTTGCGGGAAAGTGTATGTCAATCTATTATGACCTCACAGTGAATAGGCCAACACAGAATTATTCCGGCTTGAAAATCAAGTCAATTCCGCATCCGATTCGTGTTACACAAATGCGCCAATCGAATGGGCTGGGTATTAGTGTCGATCTACCTTAAAAATATTAAGACATTTTGTAACTAGAAAACACGAGGGGACTTAAACATAAGTGGATGATATAAATCGGATAATGGTTTTTATGAAATAAAAATGATACGCTAGGCTATGGAATAGCCTTGGATAGAAAATTGCGTGTTTGATTGACAAGGGTGTGGTGGCTCATGATGTACTTGGCTTCGAAACATAAACCTTTTACAACACACACACAAATAAAACACCGGTAGCTCTTTATGCTTCCGCAAAAATGCAATTCTATCTCTTTTCACCTTTCGTTCTCCATTGCTCAAGTATCTCCACAAACTACAATCATGCTTTGTTTAACACGATTGAAAAGTCTTTTATAATATTTGTATATTATTGATTATTGCACAATACATTAACTTCTGGTTTTAAATTTATACATTACTGTTCTTATTCTTTTTATCATATCTATATTTATAAATCTGGCTAAGCGATATTGCAATAACAATCCCATCATCCTCTACAAACCTGTTCCCAGTACCACCTATAGTAAATGTTTATAATACTTTTCAACTTCCACAAGGAAACAGAAAAATTAAACCCTGCCCCGTTTTATCAGGACGAAACTGGACGCCATTTTGATTTTCGAGAATCTGAAATTTCTATTGGTCAATAGTCTTCTGCGCATGCATTCTCCTCACTTTCCCCCAAGAACTATCTATATAGCTAGGCTATTCCATAGCCTAGCTAATTATTTTGGGGGTTTGGAATGTATAAGAATCAGTCCATCTGTTTGTCTCTCTGTCCATGTCTGTCTTTCAGTGTATGTGTCCCTTAACATCTGCTTTGATTTTGATTAAATGTTACACAGTTGTAGTATACCACCTGAACATGTGCATGAAGTAATATGGTTGTTGCTCAAAATTTTGAATTGAATTTTTATGGAAAAATGGCAGACACCTTAGTTTGTTGGCACATGTCCGCCTAAACAGCTCATTTTATGTTGCTGAAATGTTACACATTTGTAGTTTGCAATCTGAAGATTTTCATGAATTAATATGTTGGCTGTCAAAATATGCAAGGGCAGATAATTCAATTACCGGTATAGTCCATTTTGGATGTCAGGGCATCCTTTATTGCTTTGCTAGCTCAAATTTAATATCAATTTTTTCTTCCCTTCCAAGGATGAACATTTACATCATTGGTAAAGTGGCCAGCTAGCCCCTTGCAAACAGAACTTTGTGACCCAGCCAATAATTATACCAGCCCCTTACTATATTGTCAACTAAAATTGCAGGATATTTCAATAATAACTTGGGCTCCTGGTTTTAATATTTTAGTATACAAGGTCAAACTTTAGTGGCCTTAGCCTACTTTTGTATCCCTGCCTTCCCTTTATTTTTGGCTGAGTAATAATGATGGACTTGAATTTATACTTTCCAGTAGTGGCTATTAGGTATTACTATCAGCAATATTATCTATCTTAGGACTTGGCAATAGTGCACTCGGTGAAACTATATATATTGATTTGTTGATTACCGCTGAGAAATATATTTTGATAAATTTCTTTATTTTTCTAAGAATTTGTATTAATTCTAAATGTATCAGTATTAATTATTCATGCGTTTTTGTATACAATATCTTTGAAGTGGATTTTATCCATTAAGATTATTACTAGAGTGAGAAATCAAATGGAATCGAATCTCTGCCTGTAATCTCTTCAATGTCAAATTAAATCTTTTTGAAAGCATAGAAATTCATATTTAGAAATGTTCATACTTTGATGTAATATAGTAAATCAGTTAATATTTAATTATTAAATTACCAAACTATTTTTTGTGAAAATATTAAATGTAGTAAATTTCATGAAGTTATATATCATACATACAGTTTAATGGTGAATGAAAATATGGTAAAAAACAAAGGAACAATGCTTTTATCGTTGTTTTTCATTTTGAAGTCACTATCTGAGAGTATAAAAAAAATCTTGAATCTTAAAAATAATTTCTGACACCATTCAAAATTTTTTTAGACATATTTTGGTGTTATTTTTGTGATATTTGTTTGTTATTAGAAGCTGAGAAAGTTTTAATTTTTTAAAAAATGTTTTGGTTTCAGTAATTTATTGCAGCTAAACTTACTACTTTATGGTGATCAAGTGAAATGTATTTGTGGGTCAGTATGCATGTTTGGATATGCACACCTGCCAACTATCCCCATCTATGATGGTTTTCCCCCATGACGGCATTGAATCAAAATTTTCGAAGAGCAATATTCATTTCTTTCCTGCTAAATATATCATTTAATATTTTATTGCATAATGATTGTAGCGTCATGAAGAAGATAAAAAAAGCAAGAGGAAAGTGGATTTGTAACCCCTTTAAGGTGTCTGCAGGGTATTAATTTCCTATTATAGAATTCTGTGAAATTTTCTGTGTAGAAACATAATTGTATTATTGTTCAAAATGTAAAATAAAATTTGGGGGTCACCGTGCATTTAAGCACAAAAATTGAAATTGAAAATTTCGCAAAAGGATTTTACATAGAAATGATAAGGAAAATGATTATATGAGAAGATTCCTTGAAAAATCTATTATAGATTTTGTTCATACTTTGCACATGTTTTGAAATCATTATATAGTTAACATATATAAATTAAAAGTTAGGGGTCGCCTTTGAAATAAGAAAAATAAATTGCGACATATTAATTTCTCTAGTGTCAAATTCTCTCTATATCAAATTCTCTTATCAAGTTATCTCCCTTGCATAATTTCTGTGTTCTGTAAATCCAGCAACAGATTTAAAGCTCGTGAGTTTTAGTTCACGTTTTTGTAATAAAAATGTTTTAAAAGTGATAAGGAATAGAATTTTTAACTATTTTGGAACTTCCTTAATTTTTTAAATAACTATTTTGCTAATATTCTTAATGAATGAAACCTAAATGAACGAGTATGGGACAAAAATGGCGGAATAATACCACTGAGACACCTTAAATAGGTTTGATGGTTTGCTTAGAGTGTCAGGCGGCAAAACCCACATGCATTCTAGAAAATTGAGTATTGTAAATTACGATTAAAAAAAGAATAAATTAAGTTTTTATATGATTTGCACATAAATATGAAATAAAAGATCTTTTTATTTATTAGAGAATGTAAAACTTTTTAATTTTCTATATAGATTATTTCCCCTTAATGAATTGCATCCTTGCCTATTGTTAAAAAAACTATGTATACCTACTAATATTTGATTTAATAAAATGCAAACTATTGATTCTCATTTTAAACCACCTGAACTTCTTTAAATTAAAAAAAAATCTTACTTCATTAAAACTAATAAATCACCATGATAATGAATCATTCAAAGGTTTTCTTGAGTACTAAAAGATAAAATATCACCTTCACTTAGTGTGCCTTGTACTCTAAGAGTACAATGTTTATTCAAAAACCACAAAATTGAACCTACATGTAACATCAGTTTTGAACGAGAAAAGTAAAGGTAATAACTGTGTACATTTGTGTAGGTTTACATTGAATAAGAATTTGGGTGTAATTCTAGTTTTGCACACTGTTGTTTGTAAAATGAGATTTATTTGTTGTCTTTTTTTGTGAATTTTGTTGTTCACCTGATATAATGGTATTTAGATTTCTATACTACTGCATGAAATCTATTTTCTGGGAGTGAGTTTTTTTTTATTTTGCCATGCCAAAAAAAAAATAAATAAATAAATAAATAAAAAAAGTTTCAAACTTATTTCTTCCAACAAAACTAAATTTGAACTTCAATGTTCAATATTTCCCTACAAAATATCCCCAAAATCATGATTATTTTTGGTTCAATTCCTTTCAATATAAACCATGATCATTATGGTCTTGATTCAAATTTTTAGAATAAAATCATGGACCTTTTTTTTAACTAGATCAAAATCTTAATAAAACAAAACATGGCCGTTTTTATGCGACTAAAAAATTTTGTTCATATAAAACATGTTCATTTTTGCACTTGCTTCAAACATTCCAGACAATGGTCATTTTTCCACATGGTTTTAATTTTACTTACAGAACTTGAGGTCAGTTTAGACATTGATAATTTACTTCCAACAAAACAAGATTCATGCATAGTTCTAATTCTCCTTGCAAAACCTTGGGTAATTTATGCATTTGGTTCAATTGCACTTGGTTCATAATTTCTCAATCTAGCCGCATCCACAGATTCTTGACAAGTTATATTTTTATCTGTGTCCAATTTCTAGTTTCTGGAATCTCAATTGAAGCAAGAATCGCAAACTGGTTTCAATGCATACTTAATTGTAAGTAACCAGCTGACCCCCTAGAGGAATTTTTTTACAAATAAACTTAGAGAAACAATATTTTAAAACAAATTGTGCCATGATATAAGGAAATGTGAAAGTTTTTGTCTCGCCCGTGATGAAAAAGTCGCAGAGACTTAGGGATAGCGTTTCAGGCTGCAGCGGCAACAATTGCAAACAATTGTGAATTAAAAAGCTTATGTTATTTGTAGGTCCATAGTATTTGATGTGCAGTTGCATTATTATGGGTACAACTCAAATTTCTACTAAGGTTAAGGCCCTGGCCCCTTAGTCACGCATGAACAATCACATTAAGTTTTTAGCAAGCAGTTTGTACAGCCTATACCAGTAGTCCTAGGCACTTGATATTTGAAATGCAGTTGTGTCTTGGGGAGTACATACCGATACCATGCCCAGATGGTGGCCTTGACCTCTTAGTCACGCATGAACGAACACTTTAAGTTTTTAGCAAGCAGTTTGTACAGCCTATACCAGTAGTCCTAAGCACTTGATATGTGACATGCAGTTGGATTTTTGGGAGTACATATCTATTCCATGCCCTGATGTTGGCCCTGGCCCCTTAGTCCTCATGAACGATCACTTTAAGTTTTTAGCAAGCAGCTTGTACAGCCTATACCAGTAGTCCTAGGCACTTGATATTTGATATGCAGTCGCATTTTTGGGAGTACATACTGATTACATGCCCAGATGGTGGCCCTAGCCCCTTAGTCACGCATGACGATTTTTAAAGTTTTTAGCAAGCAGTTTCTACAGCCTATACCAGTAGTCCTAGGCACTTGATATTTAAGATGCAGTTGCGTCTTGGGGAGTAAATACCGATTCCACGCCCAGATGGTGGCCCTGGCTCCTTAGTCATGCATGAGTGATCACATCATTTTCCAAGGAAATTGTAAACACAGTTAAAGATTATATTTTATTTTTATTCCTGCTGCAGTAGATCAATGTGCAAATTAACCCGATGCAAGGGGCAGGTGAGACATATCCTGTGTCCACAGTTTATTAAAAAGCAATATAAAATTTCTACAACAAAAAATTTTTACTCAAGTCCAGTCGGGCTAGTGGTTAAAAAAATTCATTAAACCAAATTCAAATTTACTAGTCTGGGGCATCAGACCAGTGTTTAACGGAGGAGACTGTGATGACATGAATGACACATCCAAGGCAATTTTAATTTATGAATAAGTAGTTTGTTTGTAACATTTTATTCACAAATAATACTGAAATTTTGCCTCACTCAGCAACCTGAAAGTTCCCTATCAGAAAATCTATGCATTTGTAGTGGGTTGAGAGGTATCAGATTTTCAATATCATCACGTTTATTGTTCAGTACAATGCAATAGATATTTTGAATAAGATGTTTTCAAATTTAAATTATATAATTTGTAAAATTTAATTTTAAATGATAGAATTTATTGAATTGTTCCAATAAAGTATATACAATTATAGTCTTTCGCTGAAGTCAATAGAAGTTTTATAGACCTTATAATAGAAAGTGAATTATTCACTGAAACTAACTCGTATTGACTGATGGAAGATAGTATTGTTCTATTACATAATTTTAAGAGAATTGAAAGTCAAAGCAAGTCGTTATGGGAATTAATTACCTGAAGTCGTTGACAACATTTCATTTCAGTAATTTTGTTTGAATGAAATTTTATCCCTGCTTAACAGAAGCGGAATATTATGTAATGCAGTCAGTGTGTCCGTAAATACATACAGTAGAGTTTGTTTATAAGGAACAGGCTTATAACAAAATCAGTCTTATTAGGAAATGAATAACTATCTCAGGTCTGAATGCTATTAAAACAATGTATTTTTGAAGCCTTATTAGGAATCTTGTATAACAAAATCAGGCTTATAATGTAGAGAATTTTAAACTCAAACAGGGTTTTAATTACTCAAAATTTACCCTATAAAACAAAGAAAATTGTCGAACAAGCATAATGTTTACATGCGCAAACATTCATGAGCGTGTATATTGTCATGTTAAATTGTAGTCTGTCTTACTTTGTTAATTTAGATGTATTTTTGTATTATGGCCCTCGTGGGCCCATTCTAATGGATAATAAAAACATTCTTCTTCTTCTTCGCTTGGTTTTGTAGGCGACTTACTATAAAAGTAATTGCGCCCTTGTACAAATTGTTGGTTATTTAATTCCATATTTTAGTGCTAATAGCAAACTTTATTTCTGGGCAAACTGTATGGCGAGTTTACAAACTTTCAGGGTATAAAATGTGTTATTGAAATGTGCTAATTCTAGGATGGTTGTGTTTTAGGTGATTCTAATACTGTATCACTTCTACTGTTTTCGAAAAACTTTATTGAATGGTTAAAAGGATATACTTAATCTGTACTGACAAATTCGCTTGATGTGTAACTAATTATGATCATATTAAGTTGATATGAAATAATATTTATTTTGGATATCGAAATCTGGTCCCCTTTTCATTACGGTTCCCTGCACAATATCCTAATATTCCCACTTTTTGTGAATATTATATCCTATTTAGTATGGGGTGCCATGGTAGTTTCTGTGTATTGGGTTGGCGAGGGAATACGAGTCCCTCGCCATCCCCTTACCAGACGGCAGTATTTATAGGTGGATATGGGATTGGATATAATATTTTGTTTAATTTTTATACTATTATAATAAAGCAACAACAGTACATTACCAGAACACCTGAGGGCGCCAATCGTAGATCCGACGGTCAAAACGGAGCCCACAGGCGACGCGCGTAGTGGAGCCTGTAGACGGATATTTTGACCGCCAAATCAAGACCGGCGCCCTCAGGCATCCAAACAATGCACCACTATTGCGATCCTAATGCAACAAATCAACCCTTTGTTCTACCTTTAACTCATGAATTTGTAACAATATTAGGAACCAGAATGAATAGGGAACCTATTTTGTCACAGGGTTGTACATGGTCAGCCTTGACCAATCAAAACCTGCGTCATATAAATGTTGCATTAGAATAACCTGTATAGGTACCTAAAACCCTACCCTTTTGGGGATCATTGTGCAGGGTCCGAAGAACTCAGACATGTACTCCCCTGTTACCACAATAGAAACACTTTTAAAATGTGTTTTATTTTTTAATACTGGCCTGCGTCTCCGATGGGTGAAG
The DNA here is from genome assembly GCA_002080025.1 of Modiolus philippinarum. NCBI lineage: Eukaryota > Metazoa > Mollusca > Bivalvia > Mytilida > Modiolidae > Modiolus > Modiolus philippinarum. The sequence goes on from MJUU01045309.1 coordinate 68,983, forward strand.
TTTATTATTTTATACACCAAAGATAAAAATATACTGATATCAGTGATTTCTCCAATATCGCTCCATAGTATTTGGGGAAATCACTCCTAAATGACCCTAGTGTATGTGTAAAAAATGGAAGAAAAATTTGAAAAAATGAGATATCAGTATTTCAAGTAGTATTTGCAACTGTTAATTCTCATATACATCTTCTATCAGCAAGGCATCAGTACATTTTGTCAATAACTTAGTGGATACTATAATGTCTGGCTGACAATAAAAATGTACATTATTTTTAGGTTCGACTCACCGGATAGGCAGGTTGTAAGTACACGTCCTTGTTCGGGTAAATAAAAAATAAAAACATTCTTCTTCTTCTAAATTATTTCAATGGTAAAGTGCATCTGACACTTCCAAACATTAAAAATAAATTATTTTTCACACTAGTACTTGCATTTTCACAAAATATTAAGAATACCTAGTTTTCAGATGTTCACATGGTTCCTTTTATTAGGAAGGATCTTTATACATGTAATGAAATAAGATTGAAAGTCAGGTGGAACTGATGTTTTAAACAAACTCTACTGTACTTAGGTTATGTGCTCCCCAATAGCTCTGGAACTATTAAGTCTATGCATTTATTTAGGTTCAGAGTTCATGAAAGTTATCAGTCTTGTTCCTCCTGACTATCAACCAGAAAACTGTTAGTGTTTATTCGACAATTCCAAGGACTGGCCAAAAAAAAAAAAAGAAAAAAAAGAAAAAGAAAAACACACAAAAAACAAAACAATAAAAATTGGTTTTTTGCTACTTTTCTGAAATAAAAATAGCATAAAAAGATAGCAGCAAACACCTAGGATGGCTGAAAAAAACAAGTCACATGCCACAATGTACCAAGGAACTGCACAAGAAAAAACCACCAATAAAAAAAAAGGACATTAACGTGAACAACCATAAGAACTCAGGACAGTGGGACTTTGTGCCAGCACTAGCAAAAGCTAGCGGTAGGGTTAAGCTGGTTAATGGGTACCCAAACCTTCCCTTTCTCTGTCCCGTTTTCCTATAGTATAATAAAGATACAAATAAAACCAAAAACAGGTAGACTACTAACTCCATGACCACAATCTTGAAGTCTGATGATAAAAATTGTAGCGCTTATAGAAAACTGAATTAGCCAATCCCATGAATGACTGGCAAAAAAATGTTTTTACGAACTCTGGAGATTATTGGTAGGTCATTATACAGTTGACGTTTATTCCCGTATCATATTTTACCTCTGTCATAATAGAATTCCGCTGTCTGAAGATAATAAGATTAATGGCTGTCATATTAATTCATATTTGATCAGACGGATTGATCACGGACAATATTATCTGTATTCAATAATGGAAAAACTTGAAGAGAAGGAATTTATTGTTATTCATACATACCATTATGAGATTATTTGTGTTAATTAACTAAGCCAGTTTTACAATGAAATGTCAGCTGTTTTCATGTTTTTACTTAATACTGCATGTTAAAGCATGCTCCCTAACCTTTAAAAGTGCTCCTGAGGGTTTTGTTGCGTGAGACAACTCTTAGAGGGTAGGAATGGGTGTATCCTTACTATGTTTAACGGTACAAAATAAGGCAACATAACGTTAACGGTAATATTTATGCCTTCCTGATAAATTTGTCAGATATTTCTACAAAAATACCCGATATGCTTTGAAGAATGACCATATGTTCTCTAAATAACGATAATGGTACAAATTTCAAGTAATTTTATAAATCACGCGAATCTATTAAGGGATAATTTACGGTAGAATTTGGACCCATTTGACGTTTATGATATCTTAAAATAGGCGTATAATGGTTAGTGGTATTCTCCTCTAAACATAGCATAAAACTTATAAAAGGGGTTTCAGATCCACTTTCCTCTTGTTTTAAGCATCTTCATGACAAATGCAATCACCATGAAGTTTTTCAGCAAGAAAGGAATAATTGCACTCTGAAAATTTTCAGTAGTCAGCAGTTGTGTAAAAGTCAAGAAGAAGACCTTGTATTCACCTAATCGAAAAAAAAAAAAAAAAAAAAAGAATATGCCTTTATATGATCCATTAAAAAAAAAACAATTAATTTATTTGCATTTGCATGCACCATCAACATCCTTGGCAGGCAGGATTAATTTTTTTATATTCATCATAAGTGTCAATGTTATATTTAACAATGCTGATTTTGATTAAAATTTGTTCTAGATATGGGACTCTAATGTGTCTTTTGACTCGGACAAGACTTAATACACAAGTACCCGAAATTTTTTCCTGAGCGAGTATACAGAAGTTTACATATTGTTCAACTGTGTCTGACTGTATTTCACATAATAATCAATGTTGTATCTGATGAAATAAAATACTTATATCCTAGAAATCAAAATAGAAATTACGAATGAATGCTTGGTTCGTCCAAGTAATACTCAAGTACCCGAGTACTTGTTGACATGCCTAAAAAAATCAAATGTGCTGTATGGAATAAACCCTTTACCATTTTCAAAGTAGTTTGTTCAGCTATCATAATTCAAAGAAAAGATCAAAACAGCCTTGACTGGATTAGTCATGTCCTCCAGTCATATAAAAGTATTGCCTTATATAAAAATTGCATACTGGTAAGAACTATTCTGTTATGATATTTATTTTAAGACTTTGATGTTGTGGACACTCCAGTAGCTCAAACAGTTTTAAAAGACTCCTGTACGTGTGGTAGAACAATAACTAAAGAGATCACAAAAATAATAATAAACAGAAGTGATCAAAATCTATTATACCACAAAAGCATTTTCTCTATCATGTCTATAGGATGTCTTTACATTCGCTGTACTAAACTCCTACAGGAAAGATGAGTCTTGAATGTACAAAAGGTCATCTTTCATCTTCTGTTACACAATTAAACTATAGACATTTATAGTATTTAAAATGGGCTAATTTTATACATTACTTGAAATTGATAACAGTTTAATTCTGTGGAGTTTAAGTAATTGGTCTCTTGGTGAGATTGAGACTCAGTTCGTCCGAGCAATACTCAAGTGCTTGAGTACTTGTTGACAATCCTAGAAAATCAAATATGCTGTATGGAACTAACCCTTTACCATTCTCACAATAGATTGTTCAGCTAAATAAGAATTATTCTGTTATGATTTTTAGCTCACTTTGCTAATGCCAGGGTGCACTTTTGCCATCACTTTGTGTCTGTTGTCCGTCCGGCATAAACTTTTCATTCAACGATCTTGAATGTTCTACTCTGAAACTACTGGGTCAATTGGAACCAAACTTCACCAGAATAGTCCTTAGGTGGTCCCCAGCAAAAAAGGTGTTTTGCATGTCTGCGCTATATCCAAGATGGCCGCCAGCGGGAAACATTGTTTGAACATTGGACCCTACTACAAAAATCTTCTCCTCTGAAACTGCTGAGCAAGTTTAAACCAAACTTGGCCACAATAGTCCTTTGGTGGTCCTCTACAAAATAGGTGTTTTTCAGGCCTGCACTATATCCATTTCAGGCCTGCACTATATCCAAGATGGCCTCCAGCAAGAAACATTGTTTTAACATTGGACCCTATGGGAAAACACATTCAAAATCTTTTCCTCTGATTTTGCTGAGCCAGTTGTAACCAAACTTTGCCACCATAGTCTTGGGTGGCCCACTACAAAAAAGGTGTTTTTCAGGTGTGTACTATATCCAAGATGGCCGCCAGTGGGAAACATTGTTTTAACATTGCGGACAGTATCGGAAAACACATTCAAAGATCTTCTCCTCTGAAACTGCTGAGCTGTTTGGAACCAAACTTGACCACAGTAGTCCTTAGGTGGTCCCCTCTGCATTATATCCAAGATGGATGCCAGCAGGAAACATTGTTTTAACATTGGACTCTATGGGAAAACTCTCATAGATCTTCTCCTCTAGAACTGCTGAGCCAGTTGGAACCAAACTTGGCCACACTAGTCCTTATGGAGTCCCCTACAAAAAAGGTGTTATTTCAGGTCCGTGCTATTCCAAGATAGTGGCCAGGAGGAAACATTGTTTAACCATTAGACCTTAGGGAAAAAAACATTCAAAAATCTTCTCCTCTGAAACTACTGAGCCAATTGAAACCCAACTTTGCCACAATAGTCCTTAGGTGGTCCACTACAAAATAGTTGTTTTTCAGGTCCATGCTATATCCAAGATGACTGCCAGCGGAAACATTGTTTTAATATTGGACCCTATTGGAAAACAGATTTAAAGGTTTTCTCTGAAACTGCTGAGCCAATTGGATCCAAACTTGGCCATGATAGTCCTGAGGTGGTCCCCTACAAAAAAAAGTGTTTTTCAGGAACGTGCTATATCCAAGATGGCCACCAGAGAGAAACATTGTTTTAATATTGGACCCTATGGGAAAATGCATTCATAGGTCTTCTCCCCTGAAACTGCTGAGCCAATTAGAACCAAACTTGGCCACAGTAGTCCTGAGGTGGTCCCCTATATAAAAGGTGTTTTGTAGGTCTGCACTTTGTCCAAGATTGCCGCCAGCAGGAAAAATTGTTTTAATATTGGACCTTATGGGAAAATGCTTTCCCATATCTTCTCCTTTGAATCTGTTGAGCCTACAAAATAGGTGTTTTTCATGTCAGGTGCTATATCCAAGTTGGATTCCAGCAGTAAACATAGTTAAACATTGGACCCTATGGGAAAACTTGTTCAAAGATCTTTTTCACTGCAATGGCTTAGCCAATTAGAACCTAACCTGGCCACAATAGTCCTTGGAAGGTCCCATGCAGAAAAGGAACAAAAGTTGAACCCAACTGAAACATTTTCAAAGGTCTTGTCTCCTGAGACCACTTGGCAAAATAGTACCATGGTTAAATTTAAATCCATTAACAAAGACTGTGTTTGTAAGCCATTGTAAACTGTGACAATTATCCCTTAATTACCTGTATGGCTTGTCCTCTGTTAATTGACCCATTTCGAGTTTCCGGAGTTACCTCCCCTCAGTCCCCTGATTAAAAATAAGCGGCTATAGAGGGTTATTTTTAACATAGAATATAATGGGAGGGTTGCAGAAACATCCTATAACTTCGATTTGGAAAAAGTTTAGGTCAAATTTTTTGGATATGATGTTGATACAGCCTCGGGGTATAATCCAACACACTTTTTATGACGCTCACCTTTACAGGTAGGCTACAGGTAGATGAATTAACAGGATGTGACGGCGACTTGTTGGAAAGCCACAAAAAATAGTAAATAAATAGTAAATGGTCAATATTACACAAACTATTAATACATTAGAATGTCTAAAAATTGAAGAAAAAAATTAACCAGTAAGGGAATACACAAAAAAGACAATAAGATAGGTGAGAATGAGTGAAAGAACGATTGGACCTGGTACTTAAAAATGATTGGGCCTGGTACTTAAAAACATAAAAAAGCAATGAATAAAAAGCAAAAAAAAAAAAAAAAAATCACTAGAAGAATACAAAATACAACCATACAAAACAAAAAATAATGATAAATTATAACAACAGAGTTACATAAGATGAAAAGCGAAGCACCAATACACACCCACGGAAATTCTGGAAGTAAATATTTAAACAGTAATTCAAAGACACCAAACAAAATATTTTCAAAAAGTATAAAATTATAAAACCGGGGTAGTAAACATCACCTGAATGAATCACATAAAATTTATCCAAAAGCAATACACACAAAAAGTTAGCTGCATGACAAAAAAAGACCTAAATGTACTCAAAGAACAACGATGCACACAAAAAAGTATTCAACAGACATAGTTTTTACCAAATAATTAGAAAATTTCGTGTCTTCTGCGTAAAAGCAATACACAAGAATGCCAAGCCGTTCAAAATCCTGGAAAAATCACATATTTCTCAAAAGTGTCACGATTATATAAATTTTTAACATAATAATAAAAATCCTCTTTTGTGTATTGTTTTGTTGTCTTGTTAAATAATGTTTAGTTACATTTTATTGCAAACCATCACAAACAATTTCAAATGAGACCCCTTGGCAGTTTATCTTAGTTTGCTAGTTTCTGCATGATATATCCTGCATTTTATGATGTGTATTGGTTTGAGATATGCACGTGGAAATATCGCACTATGTTCTTGAAATCAGGTTATACGTATTACCATTTGATTATTTTCCCTTTTTTGCTCATCTGGCTATGCCAGGGTGAGTTTTTGCCATCACTTGGCGTCCGGCGTCTGTCGTCCGTCCGTCCGGCGTAAACTTTTCATTCAAAGGGCTTCTCCTCTGAATCCACTGGGCCAATTAGAACCAAATTTGGTCACAATAGTCCTTGGGTGGTCCCCTTTAAAAAAGGTATCCGGCAGGTCCGTACCTCATCCTAGATGGCCGCCAGCGGGGAACACAGTTTTAACAATGGACCCTATGGGTAAACACATTCAAAGATCTTCTTCTCAGAAACTACTAGTCCAATTATAACCAAACTTAGTCACAATGGTCCTTAGATGGTCCCTTCCAAAAAAGATATCCGACAGGTCCGTACCTAATCCAAGATGGCCGCCAGCGAGGAACATAGTTTTAACATTGGACCCTATGGGTAAACACATTCAAAGATCTTCTTCTCAGAAACTATTAGTCCAATTATAACCAAACTTAGTCACAATGGTCCTTAGATGGTCCCTTCCAAAAAAGGTATCCGGCAGGTCAGTACCTAATCCAAGATGGCTGCCAGCGGGGAACAGTTTTAACGTTGGACCCTATGGAAAAGACATTCAAAGATCTTCTTCTCAGAAACTACCTGTCCAATTATAACTAAACTTAGTCACAATGGTCCTTAGATGGTCCCTTCCAAAAAAGGTATCCGACTGCTCCGTACCTAATCCAAGATGACCGCCAGCGGGGAACATAGTTTTAACATTGGACCCTATGGGTAAACACATTCAAAGATCTTCTTCTCAGAAACTACCAGTCCAATTATAACCAAACTTAGTCACAATGGTCCTTAGATGGTCCCTTCCAAAAAAGGTATCC
>MJUU01045312.1:0-34015 GCA_002080025.1 Modiolus philippinarum
AATTTAACATTGGCCTTATGGGCCCAAAGAGATGAGATTCACTACTTACGAACATAAAAAAAATCACAAACCTTGAAGATGACCAAACAAGGAATCTTGTGAACACGTTTTGTTCCAATTGACTAAGGGGTTTCAGAACATAAGATCTTTGAATGTATTTTCCATAGGGCCCTATGTAAAAAAATATGATCCCTGCTGGCTGCCATCTTGGATAAGGTACAAACATAAGAATTGAAAACCCAAGAGGACCATCAAAGGACTATTGTGACCAAGTTTGGTTCCAATTGGCTCTTTAGTTTCAGAGGAGAAGATCTTTGAATTCATTTCCCATAGGGTCCCTACGTTAAACTATGTTTACCGCTAGCGACCACCTTGCATGAGGTGCGGACAAGCCCGACACAATTTTTGAATTGAACCACCGAAGGACTATTGTGACCAATTGTGTGTTTCCAATTGGCACAGTGGTTTCAGAGGAGAATAGCTTTGAATGAAAAGTTTACGACAGACGATGGATGCCAAGTAAAAGCAAATGCTCACCATGGCATAGCAAGATGAGCTAAAAATGGGTAAAAATGTGAAATATCGACAAAAATGGCAATTACCCTAATATAGCAGAATAATTGTTCACTGTAGGCGAAGTAGATCTTGTTATATTGACCTCTTACACCTTTCATGTATCTGTAAATGTTTTTGAATTTACTGTTCCCCGTATGTTTCATTTTCAGAAACAATGCCCATGTTGGTTGATGGATTAATTACATCTGGTTCACTGGTTTTAGGAAAGAAGATTTGTCCTTTGAAACAGCGGAGTAAAAAAAATAACCTAGGTTCTGGCTTACCTATTAACAAGATAATGCAAATCTTCCTTGAAACAAACTCGGTCGTTGTTATTTTGTTTATTTTTTTTTGCGACCTTGCACATGACATATACGTTTCATATTCTATTTAAAAAAAGTGTCATCTGTCGCTATAATAAGGGACGACCATTTGATTTTCAGGGGGAGGCTTAGGCGATTTTGCCTGGAAAATTTATTTAATTACATGAATATTTCAAACAAATTGTCTATTTCCACCAAGTGTCATATAAAATTATTTATTTGCATTTGCATATATAAAAAAAAATTAATTCTTCAAATCAAAATTAAATTAGATTTTTTTCTTGACAAGAAAGATTATAATATATATTTTCACTGACAACAAGATTAAATTATTTATTTACAAAATCGCCCAACCCCCCCCTTAAAAATCAAATGATTGTCCCCTTATACCGTCAAGTCTGTCTTATGTGACCTCCCACGTGAACTCTGAAAAGGGTCACATAAGACAGATGCCTCTTCATACAGGTTAAATCAATATGAAAATCACCACTTTGGGATAAATAAAAGTTAGTCATATACGACTGGAGGTCACTTAATACATGTGGTCACTAAGGCAGGTTTGACTGTAATTAATTCATCTTATTTTAAATTTTATGGCCAAAACAGTGATTTTGAGCTTTATTTTACTCTGTTAACAATGATGGAGGGATATGGAGTAAATGCAAATGAGACAAGTCTCTACAACTACATGTTAATAAGCAATGGAACAACGCGTTTATTGTTGTTCTTCATCTTCAAGTCACCATGAGGCCTTCAAAAATGAGCTTTACCCATACCTCAGAGCAAATACTGTCTCTTTTTATTATGTTCTCAATCGGCTGGAGAAAATTGAATCAAATTCCCTAGAATGATTCATATGCTAATTAAGTAACATGGCATATAATGCGAAGCATCTTAATATGAGATCTCTTAATATTTTTAATTTTTGATAGTAACCAGAAAAAGTATAGAGTACGGGAGGTCCTTTGCAAAGGCCTGCATGAAAAAAAGCTCGGCCTACTCAGGTGCAAGTTCTCATTAAACTCTCTTTAAAACAATCTCATTCAGTGAATTTCAGACATAATGTATGCGTTCGAAAGATCAGTACATTCAGCCAAGTGTTTAAAAAGCGTATGTAAGTCAATTGAATAATTTCAGATTCAAAGGTATATATATACTTACATATTTCATAATTAATTATTTTTTGTGACGACAATATGTGCCGATATATACGGCACATATTGTCGCCCCCAATGGCGTTTAAATGACATTGACAAAACCGGCACATATTGTCGCCGGCGACAATATGTGCCGTTAATGTCCAGCACATATTGTCGCCGGCGACAATATGTGCCGATAAGGTCTGCACATATTGTCGCCGGCGACAATATGTGCAGGGGCGACAATATGTGCAGGGGCGACAATATGTGCCGTAACAGGGTATCAGGAATAGGATTTCCCTTGTGTTTTTTCTCCGAGATTCATATTTGATAGTAAACAATTTTTTTTTCTAGACCGGGAGCAAGTCCCTGTGACCCGGCCATGAGTCTTTGACCCATTTTTTTCAAATTTTTAACATGTTTTGGACTTTGTCATTTTAGCTGAATGCAAACCATACGGTGACCACATGGTATCCACTACTCCTCCTTAACCACTGATCCGAATTTCATGAAACTTATGCAGGAGCTTAATTACATATTGTAGATGTGCACTGCGCTTTTTGTTTACAGGAAAATGAACACGCACGTAGTATAAAATATCCAAAACGAATCACGAGCTCAAAATATGGACAAAACGAGGCACGTGGAATAATGCCGACACGAAAACACGAGGAATAAAAACACAAAACACGAAAACACGAATTTAAAAAACGCCAAAAACGTTGCACGAAAATAACCCTTTACCACTCTCTATTTTTAGTGTAGCTATATTAAAACTACATGTATACACTTGTGTACATAGTATAATTTCGAGTGACTGTGTGTTTAACAAATCAAATTTGGTTATGCGATATGGGAACGAACCGAGCTTATGTATGTAGAAATTCCGAGACTGGATTAATAAAATATAGATTACATATTTAAAGGTAAATGGAATCTAACATTTACTAATACAAATACAAAAAAAATGTATGTGGTCTATTACGGGCTAAAGAATGCACAACTTGCATAAGTTCCAGTTAGTATAAATTGTCAGTTACCGGCTCAGAGTAGAATTGGAATATACGGAATGTCTAGAAAAAAATCTGTATCTTTCTAGGCGTTTGCACTAACCACTGCTGGATAGACTGAAGCAACACAACTGTCTAAGAACCACAATGATATAATGCCAAAAATTGTTAACTTCGAAGTAAATGAAATGCCGTATTAAATACGCCTTTGGCAGTTTTAATTTTCACAAAACAAAATAAAAAAAAACACATGATAATGTTTTTAAGTGCATCATTTTCAATTTGTGCATTCTTGTCTTGATTTTTCTACAAATCCGCTAGACAGATTCTGAAGATACTTGGTCATTACTGGTTTCTAACGGATATACTGTCGACAGCTAAAAAATCAAGAAACATAGAAATAGTGGGTACGATACTGGTTTTGTCACGTGACAGTATAATTTCCAGCAGGAGCCGAAACCGCGAGCATTTTCCGACTACCAATTTCTAGTATATTTTGTCTCTTATTTTTGTCTCAAGTTTGTTGTCATTCTGTTAATCATCGGCAAAGTTTTTCGGGTTTTATACTTTATTTTCATTCTTTTCAATTTCCAGAAAAGTAAGGGACATGGTTTGGTATAAATTTAATCTCCACCATGCGGATTTTAAGCCGTATTTCAGATTGATGCAACATGACAAAATGTCTATAATAATGTTTATCGATTTCAAACAATTTTTTGTCGTGTAGTTTTAATTTTCAAAGATGGTTTTATTATAAATCCATGCGTTCACTAGTGTCAGATATAGAATCAATTGATAAGGCCTTGTTCAGATTAAGCAGTGTCAATTATAAAACTAAGATACCCAAATCAAACCAATGTAGGTGCACTGTATTAATATCATAGGATTAGAGACTATAAAATACATCTAGAAGACCTAAATTCTGATTTAAGCATACCTTTAACTATAGACCAGCTCCTACGAAAACCGTTTATACACAACTTTACGAATTAAAGCCAGATTTTCACAATTTTCATGCAGAATTCAAAATTCGATATTATTATGGTTTTCATGAACAAATGCAAATGTAGCCAAAATGTAGAGGAAAAACTAAATGTATAATAGTTGATGACAATTGTAACTGTTTCCCAATAATAATGGAAACTGATAATGACGATATATATATAGCAACAGTCAATTTTTAAGTTCATTGTTCAACTTTTAATGTACTGCGAAAATTGGTAAATCCCGTACTCAAATATTTTTCTGTTCTTTGAAACTAATTTACTTCGGCTAATAATGTAATTTTGACATATTTTTGTTAATGATGGGGTTTACAGCTGGACAGTACTGTCATTCCAAATGAAGCGAGTAACTTCCCCATATTAATGCAATGTACAAGTTTTGACACTACCTACAAAAAATTTTCAAAAACTAAATTTTTAGTGTTTATCCCAAGCTTAGTTTAAAAATAGTTTATTGCGTTGAAATACAATAGGATTTGGCATCAGTCATACCGATTGAAATATACCTTTCTTATGACAGCATGGTAGATATACACATACAAAACGCATCTTTTAACATTAGAATATCTGAAAAAGTATACGTTTATGAAAACTAGAAAAAGGTGATCTGCTCATCACAAAAGATACCAGCGCCCATAGGCAATCTTAGTATTTGCAAGAATTTTCTCACAAAGCTAAGTGAAGTTATCATCCGGAAACCATAAAATTTAGATTTTGTCTAAAACAAGGGCAATAACTCTGGAACGCAAAATCTGATCACGGTCAAAATCAAACTTGACCTTTATTTTATGAATAGAAACATTATCTCAAAATATTAAAACTTCCCTTCCAAGTATCCGGAAACGAAAGTGTGACTGACAGACGGACGGACAAAAGGATTCTATATACCCCACCTTTTAAGGCGGAGGTATAAAAGGGTATAGATGGATATAAAAGCTAGCATACATCGCATGAAAAGATTTGTTTGTCTTATGAAAGTACACATGTCTACCAAAATATTCAATTCGTTTTATCACTCAGATTGTCATTACTAATCACATCTTTGAATTTGAAAACAGTTGACATCTAAGAAGGACATGAAAAGCATCCTCATAAGGATCACCACAGGAGCAATCTTGGTAGTGGTAGTTTGAAATATAAATGGTTGCCGTAGTGGTAGTTTGAAATATAAATGGTTGCCATGGTGGTTTTCAGAGCACTACATTAATGTCTCCATCTGGCGTGAAGTATATTTAGTTTTCTGTAATCCTCATTATAATTATTTTGTGCTGAAATCAAAATTGATTTGAAGTTTTGCTTTAGCAACGAAAGTAAACAATACCTTCAGTTTTCATGGCTTAAGTTATTCCAAAGGTGTAAAAGTTTACAGTAGACGGCATGAAGGATTTTTCGGTAACTTTTAGTCTGCATATTGATATGACATTTATAATCATCATTATTTCTGAGCGTGTATTGGTTTACAGAGAACTATTGACCAATGGGTAGCCAAAGTTAGCGGAGTATATAGAGATTTGCACCAGAAAGATTCTCATTAATTTTAAACATAATTTACAAAAAAGGTATATAAATATACTTGTATATATATTGCATGTTTCCAAATAAAATTGGTTTTTCGTACCAGGACCGAAATCAAAATACTGAAAGTGTTCGCAGGTGGAAAAGTGACACATCCGCTTCTTTTACATCATTTGTGGCATCACCTTGTACTTTTGGTAAAGAACTTTTTTATTGCGAAATACAAAGTTTGGTTGCTTTCCTATTGGCTGAGACAATTTTTTCATGATTGCCATTGTATTCACTACACTTAACTTTATTGCCCAAGTTTTTTATCGTAATGTCTTCAGTCGGCATGCATTGTTTGGGATATTATTAAACACAATGCAGCCGAAGATTTTCTTTTCCTCAACTTTCTCCGTTTTCATGGCAACAATACGTGGTCTAACATGATATTTATGTTTGAACTGGACTTTAATTTAATTGTGAAATTTTCTGACATTTCTGTCAATTCTTTTATTATTCTACCTTTGCACATAATTGTGTATATGCTTTAAGAACATATGGAATACACAAAGGGGTTTGACACAACATTGCCTGTTGTTATGGTTACGGTACAATAGCTGTATCGGAATTGACTTACTAGACCAAAGTGTTAGTAAACTTTTTTATCCACTTTGGTTATTCGGCATGCTGGATTTAAGAGATAACTCTTTAACTTGGTAGCACTTTGAATGCAAAAAATATGTTTTTTTCACAAGATTGCCCGTTGCTATGGCAACATTATGACAATCGTCAAGAATTCTACCACTTCACTTGCTTTTAAATCATTTGTAAACACTTTACTCATTTTTAGTCAATCAGCATGCATGTTATGCGAGAAAATATTTATGAAAAAACATCTTTAATAAGCATTCTATACCTTTTGGGGTAATAACATGACAGTTACTATGGCAACGACAGAACAAATAACATAAAGATTTGTCATTTATGTTCGAAATAATTGAAATGCATTGTATGTAGCAATATATTCGATGTATGTAGTTTTATAGCAGTTGAATTAAATGGAAAGAAGAGAATTCAAGGTGTAGATGCAAACTTTAAAAAAGTCGTTGCCATGGCAACAGAGTATGTTCATTTTGGAGATTGAAGTAATTTTTGTGCAAATAATAGTGTCCTCTATAAAAAAAAAAACCACAAATACTGTTAGGCCGATTTTGGCCCTTCGTGGCTCTTCTCCTTTCATGAAACTCATACAGGAGCTTCATTACATATTGTAGATGTGCACTACACTTTTATTTTCACCAAATTCCTTTTTTTTTCCAAAAATTTTGACGTGTTTTGGACTTTGTCAATTTAGCTAAATGCAAAGCATAAAGTGACCACTTGGTATCCAGTATTCCTCCCTGATCACTGATTGGAATTTCGTGAAACTTATGCAGGAGTTTCACTACATATTGTAGATGTGCACTACGCTTTTTGTTTTACAATAATTCCCTTTTTTCCAGATTTTTGACATGTTTTGGACTTTGTTATTTTATCTAAATGCAAACCAAATTGTGACCACATGGTATCCACTATTCCTCCCTCATCACTGATTAGAATTTCATGAAACTTATGCAGGAGCCTAATTACATATTGTAGATGTCCACTACGCTTTTTGTTTTCCAAAATATTTTCTTTAAATTCAGATTTTTTACATATTTTTGACTTTCTCATTTTAGCTCAATTCAAAATACATGGTATTCACTGCTCCTCTTAAACCTCTGATTCGAATTTAATGAAACTTATGCAGGAGCTTTTTTACATTTACACATTTTGTTTTCCAATTATTCCTTTTTTGGCAGATTTTTTTACATATTTTGGACTTTGTCTTTTTAGCTATTTACCTCAATGCAAACCATATTGTAAATACCTGGTATCCACTACTCTTCCTTGACCACTAATCAGAACTCCATGAAACTTATGCTGGAACTTAATTACATATCATAGATGTGCACTTTGTATTTTGATTTCCAATAATCCCGTTTTTCCAGATGTTTAAGAAATTGCATGAAGAGGCGGGGTATCTGTGGCCCACTAGGCCACAGTAAATCTAGTTGGACCTGTTTTTTTTTTTGTTTTTTTTTTTGTTTTTTTTGTTTTTTTGTTTTTTTTTGGGGGGGGGNGGGGGGGGGTTTTTTTTTTTGGTTTAGCAGATGAAAAGAGCATAAGTGCTAGAATTAATTAAAAAAAAAGAGATATTTAATACAGGAGTTTGTCTTTTAATGTAGTATGGCGTTGGTAAAATAACTCCCCGTGTTGCGATGTATGCTCTTTNTACATGGTATTCACTGCTCCTCTTAAACCTCTGATTCGAATTTAATGAAACTTATGCAGGAGCTTTTTTACATTTACACATTTTGTTTTCCAATTATTCCTTTTTTGGCAGATTTTTTTGACATATTTTGGACTTTGTCTTTTTAGCTATTTACCTCAATGCAAACCATATTGTAAATACCTGGTATCCACTACTCTTCCTTGACCACTAATCAGAACTCCATGAAACTTATGCTGGAACTTAATTACATATCAAAGATGTGCACTTTGTATTTTGATTTCCAATAATCCCGTTTTTCCAGATGTTTAAGAAAATGCATGAAGAGGCGAGGGTATCTGTGGAGTTTGTCTTTTAATGTAGTATGGCGTTGGTAAAATAACTCCCCGTGTTGCGATGTATGCTCTTTATGTGTCTTAGATATGGTGTATTTGTACATGAAAATTGTTGATTTCCTATGTTTGAGTTCTAGTGCTGCTGATAAGGAATTAATTTCCGAAATGGCAATACACCTCATTAAAATTTATTGCAGTTGGAGTCAACATATATGGTATCATGTTCATTTTCTCCCTATCATTTGACTTCATAAAATATGTAAATATAGAAGATTAATGAATTTTACCTAAAACAGGATTTAAGTTCTTTTGGAGTGAAAAAATGTATTCTAAGACTTTCAGAGCTTTAAGATTTCGAGGAAAATAGTTAGAATTAAAGATTTTTGCCACACAGAAGCTATTTAAGTTAAGAGGAATCTAGATCTGGAAATCAGAATATCTATGTTTTATTTCCAGGGAGTTTTTGACCAGAATATGTATTATTAAAACTGTCAACCCCTTTCATCCAGACAACATTAAAAAAAAAATAGAAGGTTGTATAAGAAATTAACAAAAATATTGATGCGATTTGAATTTACTATAATTTATCATATGCTATAATTAAAACACTCATATTTTGTTTAAATGCTATATTTCATAAAAAAGTTAACAGTTATATTTTGGTACTTTGTGACAAAAAAACATAAAGTTTCCATAAAATTTATCAAAATAAAGCATATTTTTACAAGATTTTAGAGGTAAAATACAGGTAAATAATTTACTACAAATTAGAAACAAACTTTAACAATCCTGTAATTAAAAGTAGGATGACACCCCACCGTTACCATGCGCTTTGGGGTTTCTACTTGTTATTTTTTTCCTTGAGATGCTAACCAGATTGAGTGATTTGCTACTACACAGATGCTTTTCAGTTGCTAAATTACTTGAATCTAGGAGCTTTTTAAAAATGATGGTACAATAATATTTACTAGATATCGAAGTAAAGCCAGTAGCGTCTACATGTTACAAAAACAGGAAAACAGCAAACACTTACAATAACCAGGAACTACAATCACAAGCCACAATCTAAAAGCAAACTGCACCAGAAAAAACAATAATGAAAACAAGAGTGTCTTTTTGAGAAGACAAATTAACATTAAATATTCGATTAATACTGCTGTCTGCTGACTGAAGACAAATTAACATTAAATATTCGATTAATACTGCTAACTAAATATTCAAAATAAGAGCACATTAGACGTTTCTTGGTCATTTTCCCTGTGCAGTGTTTTGACTGCGTCATGTTTTCACTATCTGTGTTGCATCTGGGTTGAAGTTTTTTCTTTCTTTAGCGTTATTGTATCAGAACCAATTAACAATATCAGAAATCCAATGTTATTGGGAGGAGTAGTTATAACAAACAGATTTTTGAATTTTCTAAAGCTAAAAAATTGAAATAGTTTCGTTATTATCCGCCATTCAAACATATATTTTAAAGCTTAAACACATTCTTTCAAAAGAAGTTCATTTGCCATCAAAGGTAGAAAATGGAAGACATGTGAAAGACTATGAGTCCTGAGACATTTCTTCCTCAATTTTGTTAGTTTTAAAACATTTTTAAATCATAACTGCTGAAGCGTATATCCTTTCTGGAAAAGATGATCCACTATTTTTATTTCTGAACAAAATACAAAGATACCCGAGTTGCATAAAAACAGAAAATTTCGTTATGCAGTACACGTGTTTCAAGGAGTAACCTCTCATCAGCAGTATTAAAATCATTCACAAAAGAAGCAAAGATTGTTAACAGAATAATGATAAAATATGCTCAGTAGTCACTGGTGTCTTTCAATTGGACAACATTGAAAGCTAAGCAACTACATGCACACCATCTTCGCTAGCCATGGGATACGATCCGCTCCTCTCCTCATCACCCTTGGCAGATCAAGTTGGATTTCTGAAGCCTCAAATCCACGGATTTGATGGTTGCCTTTGAACTTAGCTGCATCCAATCAGAATACTTAAAATAATATTTTTATTATATAAAATGACAATAAAACTTAAAATTTAGTGTGTATTGATTTTTTTATTTTGTAAAATTACAAGGATTTGTTATGTTTCTTTACTTTTGGGGATTCATTTTCCTTAGATTAAATATTTTTTGAGATATCATAAATGATCTTTAATTTTTAAAATAAATCATACTGAAAATCTTACTTCAAAAGGAGACCAATTTAAACTTGTGTCTCCAAAAATGTGGCCTGATCTGCCGAGGGTGAAGAGGAGAGGAGGGGATCGTAACCATCGTCTAGCGAAGATGCATGCACATTTATATTTATATGATATATTGTTATACTACGACGGGCTAATTTTAAAATACATGTATGTACGTATCATCTGCTTTTTATATCACTGCAGGTCCAACAATAACATGTATGACGGTGTATGCTGACATGTTTACCCGTCCGGAGCACATGATATCACTCGGTTTTGGGGAGTTTACATTATTAGTTCTTCAGTTTGAATGTCATATTTGTGATTTTCCTGTGTTTTGTGGGTGTGTTGTGTCTTTGGTCTTCCATCTTCCGGTGTTCTTATTGTCGTCGATTCATATAATCTTCTTGTGCCCCACACGCTTAAAAATTGACATGTTTTTATAATCTTCTGAGGCATGTTGGGGCTTACATGTTTATCTCGGTTGGGCTTCATCATTTGAAACATTTTTTAGCATTTCTGTTAAAGGAGCAGACCTTATGATTTTTATTTTAGTCAAGTTTCTTTCGGGTGTCTTGTCTGATGCTGATACAAGCGGGAGTGTCCATTCCTGGCGTGGGCTTAACCTCAACAATACATCAAATGCAACAAAAATGTATCACGATGAACTATCATTTAATTTCCTGAAACATGCTATGAAACAGAATTTATAACGCTAAATGACTAAAATTTTCTTAGCAATACTTGTTTAAACGTAATATATTTGCCCAAAAACTATCATATAGACGGGACACAGGAAAAATACTTATATAATATAAATACTTAAATACTTAAACAATAAACCGGTTTAACCATAAATACTTAAATACTTATACCATAAACCGGTTTAACCTTACCGCTGGCTTTTGCTAGTGCCGATACCAAGTCCGGCTGTCCCGAGTTCCTATCGTTGTTTACGTGTGTCTTTTGTCTGATTTGTGTTTTTCCTGTGTAGTTACTTTGCAGATCGTGACATGTAATTATAATTTTCAGCCATTGTAGGTGTTTCCTGTTGTCCCCCTTATTTCATTTATAAAGTTTTCAATATTTCTACAAGTTCTGTAAATTCGTACTGCTTTTAACAAAAAAAAGGTGAAACCGGAAGAGGATAAAAGTATGTCTGGGAAGACGATTTCAGGACTGGTGGACAAATTATTTCTAGTGATATATTATGTGTTTATTTTTGTGATTTGCCTTTCGTATTTAATTTTCGTTAGTGTTTGATTAATATGTTCGTTTTTGTACACTAGTACTTAAGGGGTAAATTAAGAGGGATATTCCCAGAAAACTTCCCAGCAGTAACAACAACTCTGTCGAAAAGACGCATTTTGTGAAAAGCTCGAAGTAATGATCAGTATAAAAAGAACTTTAAAGTTCTCGTTTGTTATGGTAGAAATAACCTACGACGTCACACAATATGAATAAAAGACTAAAATATTAATATGTTGCTTAAAGAATATTCGATGAAATGCTTTAAAAGTGTTTCTGTCGGATCACATTAATCAACAAATTAGCTTCTTGTGTAGTCAAAATTTATAAAATACACATTCCACTATGCTTTCACAATGTATACAGCAGTTACTGAAACACCTGACAATTGTGAGCTTAAGATTTAGGAGCTTTTCAAAATATACAAATTTGTCATAGCGTTTTAATATTCTAAGTCACATCAATGATAAATGTATGTCAAAGAATCTCGACAGTTAAAATATAAGTTTTTGCAGAGACTCCTATTTTTAGTGCTATCCTCTTGATTATGCTATTGTAACATTTTAATCATAATTTGGGTCATTCACTTTT
This sequence comes from Modiolus philippinarum, assembly GCA_002080025.1. Taxonomy (NCBI): domain Eukaryota; kingdom Metazoa; phylum Mollusca; class Bivalvia; order Mytilida; family Modiolidae; genus Modiolus; species Modiolus philippinarum. Next base: position 12,210 of record MJUU01045312.1, read on the forward strand.
AAAATGTATCCATGGTCTCAAAAACTTGAATTTAACATTCGTGATAAAGAAAACAAATCTAAGTGATGTAAAGATATTTAATGATTTAACAGAAAATTACAACGGCAACAATAACAGTATAATAATTGACAGTAAAAAATAAAGCTACATAATCATAATATTTTACATGTACATTTGTAGATAAAAATAATCATATTCCATTGGTTAGAAACATGTAACTAGTATGTTCCATAATAATAAGATATTCAATTACCGAACTGTTTCCTGTAATTTGGCATCACATGATACAAGGAACCCTATTAATTAGAATAGTGATAATACTAGACATACCTGTTAATATAACAGGCCCCAAAGACAATATATCTCTTAGAATCAATTTCAGAATTTTCAAATAACACAAAAACTTTATAAAGTGTATGTTTGGTATGAGAACGATTAGTAGCCATGAAAATGCAATTTTTAATTCTTTTTTCTATATTTCGTAGTTCATAAGCTTCATTATTATTTCAACTTAAGACTACATTCTTTAATAAGCTTATATTGTCGCAATATGCATTCATTATGCACGATATGCCACGTCTTGCCAGTTTTTCCTATACTCTTTCTGCTGTTGAAAAAAAATCGGAAATGCAAAACGGTATTATACTCATTTATACGAAAAGCTTATATGATTTGATACAGTTCAATAGTGAAAACCATTTTGTAACAAACCATCTATTGGTCTGATCTGAAAAACAAACGTAAAGCGCGATGAAGATTGCAGTAAGTTTTGGACAAATGAACAGTCAGTCTGGTTGTAACAAGGTCAGTATCATTATATACACATAACAAATCTAAAAGATCGACATATTTACGGCTCTAAAATGAGACAAATATTTTTTAAAAGCTTTCCATACAAAATGTTAAAATGATTTTTGGAGTTTTTACACAAACTGAAGCAATAATAGTATATTAAGCAGATGACAAAAGCTGATTCAAACACAACAAACTGTCTTGAAATGAAGTTCAATACCATGGAATATATGATTCTTAATTGGAAGCAGATAACAATAAGGCAGGCATATTTGAACTTGTTTTAATGTCATAGTTTCGGTATTTGATTTAATAGCTCCTTAGGTTTCTAGAGTGTAAATGATTGCATGGATCAATATCCAAACTGTGACCTAGCGTTTTACTTTCTGTTCCAAAATTGTTTGTGACTTCTTAACTACGCCAGAAGGACAACTACAAAACGAAAGTGATAAAAAAAAGTCAAGGGAACAATTTTCATAAAAAAATAACAAGTTTGAAAATAAAATATAAACAACTTCTTTCTCTTCATGACAGCTATACCATATTGAACACTTTGATAAATGTAAAACACCAAAACATAACACGAAAAGCCAGAAAGGCTTACCTAAAGCAGGTTACTTCGTACCACCAGTCTAACATTTTTATCATATTGCAAACCCATAAGAATTACAAACAGTATATTTAAGTAGACTTTTGTTGATACTGTTTTCATTAATTTAATGTCTATTTAAGTGGTGGGAAAGGCATATAAAAGGCAAGAATACCTTTAACTATTTCCTTTTCAACTAGCATATCAATAACGAAAAAAAAATCCAACGGTTCATATCACATAAGCCAAATAACAAATTATAACATTTTTACAAAGTATACAACAATTCCTGGAAAACATAGAATAAATGACACTTATATTGAATGTAGTTAAAACAAAAATTCTTAAGAGATATCACAGTCAGTCTTTAACAGGTCAATAAGTAACAAAGACTGGATTCTTCATTTAAGACATCATATGTACCTTTCTAATTAAATACCTTATAAAGAGAATTAATCTACAAACAAGGGTTAAGAATCAGTCAGTTTTGTTACATTCATTTTTTAAATGCCCATGCGAGGTGGCCATATTTAATTCAAAAACAGTGACTCTAAAGATATTTTAACAAAATTGTAAATTCCTTTTTAATGAGTATTTTCTTCCATTGTTTTCTTCATTGGACCTAGTTGTAAATTTTCTTCTGTAGGAGTCTCTTCTTGTAATTTTGAGTAATATTTCACTGATGAAGGCATGATGAGTGTACTCTCCTCTGCTTTTTTTCTATCATATAACAAAATGAAGGATGATGCTGGTTTCTCTATAAAATAAATGATATTGTGTAAAGCAAGATAACTCTTTCTGTTATTATATGAAAGTGCTGTATGAGCTTTTATTTGGTCTTTTACTCAAAATAGCAGCTTTTATCTGTTACATGGCCAGACTTTCAGAAGAAATTACAAAGCCGTATCGTCCAGGTTTCATTATTTTATTAATGTGCTGGCGCGAAAACCGATTTAATTTGGAAACTTGCAGTATATAATCTTAGCAAAATTTTGTTTAAAACTAAGGGTATTTCCCTCTCCAAAGCTCTGTCCTTGTGTGATTTTGGCTTTACTATTTAGACCCTATTGGTAATTTATTCCATATCAGCTTTCACACATATTTCGGTATATGGATATCCAAATGTTTTGATTTTATCTGTGCTGAAGTGACAAATGTTGTCGAAATGCGTATATGCAGTAACTAAATTTACAGTAACTTCGGTATTTTGATATTTTTAACAATTCTTATTCTGTGTTGTCGACTATGAAAAGCCAATTTTCAAGGTTTCCGTAGCAATTTTAGGTATGCGTCTGTATAGTGTATATGAAGCATGGAGGCAAAAATTGTTACATAAAAGCTATTGTACACATAACCTTTAAAATGCTTAAATGAAGTACAAATATGTGATTTTGGTTTTCGTTTTTTTCAGTCATAAAAACATAAACAAGAGTTGGAGGGAACAACAGGATTATAGCAAGTGTTTAATCAATTATTTGTTTACAATGAACATCTAAAGACAGCTTTTTATGACTCACAATAAAATACATTAAATCATTGCAAAGTTACACCATATGTTTAATATATCAACATGTATATCTTGTTTTTTTTTCATTGTGAAAAATATATCGAACAGACATAATCACCAGTAAAGGAATAACAATATACCGAAAAGCACAAACAGTAGCGTACCACAGAGTCCCATAAAACCAAAAGAAAAAATTAAATACAGAATGTATAATTTCAATACTTTAAACTTGATATGTCAATAACTCAATTTTCATTTAAAATTAAAACATTCTTTTAATTAAATTGAATTGATTTCGAGTTCTATTAAACTTCAAAGCTATCGAAAGGCACACTTTATCTATAAAATAACTAATTCGTCTGTAATATATGCAATTTGAAATATCAAGCTCAATGATTAAGAATACCTTAGTCTAAGTTTGAAATATTTTATATTTTTTTCTTCATATGATGTTATTATTATCTATGTCATGTATATTCGTCTATATTCATTTATGAGCTGTTAAGGTTTGTATCAACCTTGTACCAGCAGGTTGGTAGCACCTTTGGAAAAGTCATATAATAATATGTAGATCACTTACATTTTAATAATATGATTCTGTGTATAAAATAAAATGGAATATTCTTATTTTGTATCACAGTTTTCGCAACTGTACATAAAGAGTATATAATTTGCAGAAGCACAGTTAACAATTAGTCAAATTCAAAACATGAGATCCTGTAGGTAGTAATAATGGTGTTTTTTATCATTAATTGGCATTGTACAGTCCAATTGAACCTTGTGTAGATAATCTTAAAGAGTAGAAGGAAAACGATCAAAAGGGTTCTAAATCATAATCCAAAAGTATGGCAAAAAATGAAACTAGAACTATACAAAAAAAAGGCAAAAGCAAGACAGCAAAATTCAATAACATAGAAGAGAAACAAAGGCATTGAAAAAGTAAGAATTGTCCGCACTATATATGTTTCGTCCGACATAAGTCGGAACTTCACTTTTCCAATATTCATATACCCTTTTCTTTGTATCAACATTCAAAAAGCGCCAGCATATGGAGTTTACATCTCCAAACTGATTCGCGACTCAAGGACATGTGGTCCATAAAGTAGCTACCCTGATAGAGCTCGGATACTTACAAAAAAGGCTATTTTAACAAGGGTATGTTATCGATAACGTGAAGTCATCACTACAGAAGTTTTTCGGTCGAAATCTTGTGGACCACCATGGGATATCTGTTTTCCAGATGACAACATATCTAAAGATTTTTCTCCTCTACCAGAGTTGACATGTTCATAACGGGATGTCTTATAAGAAGCAGGAGATATTTACCGTAACGGTACAGCTGATCTAACCCATGGATTTTGTTGGGTCCATGTTGTTCATCTATGTATGTGTTGGTGTCTTCGTTTTTCTTTTATATGCCGTGTTCATGTTATATCTTTGTTTTTCCAATGTTGTCATTGCCCTTGCATTATTCGTTTTAGAATGACGGTTCGGTTCTCACTTACTTTAGCCTTTAATTTGAAAACAGCAATCCGAATTCAATGTGACGATCATAAAATTTCTAGGAGTAGGGTCTTAATTTATTAACTTTATACCGTTGATTTTGCATGGTTTATGTTTCAGTTGAAACCCGACTAGAAAACTATTAATTATAACAAGTACTTAAATAATATATCAATTTACAGGATGGAGAAAATTCGAATTAAAAAAGTGGAAAGGCAAGATGCATCATTTGAATTTTTAAGTTTGAATAGGTGTCACAAGGTCTCGATTGTAGAAATAATATCTATGGCAATTAAAACTGTGATATATTGAATGAATGTTATTTTTAATTTCATGGTACAAAAAATTGAGTAATATTTCTGTCCTTACCTTTATATTTTATACTTGTTCTTCCTATAAGGACAAGAGCTATGTACAGAAGGGTTGCAGCAAAAGCAGCAGAAAGACAGAACGTCAGAAATGTAGGTGGACCAATCACGGCAAATAACTGTAAATAAAAAACACAAGGTCAAACAAATATTAAATTCATGTAAAATGTTTTCGTATGCGACGGAAGTTTGCTTCGTTTTAATCAATATATTTCTGAAGCAAAATCATATGGAATGAATGAAGTGAAGACATTGTGCTTGCTTATTCTTTTTTTTTTAATTAGTTCCAGTCACTTTTGAAAACATATTGTAATTGAATGGTCGTACTTTACTGGAGGAAAATGCTAATTTTCTTAATTTGGACCAAGTGTTATGCAGAGTCGAAGAATACGTGTTTGTTTTAAATAATTCATAACAACGATTTATGATTTCACCGATTAAGTATATCAATGTACCACTATTTGTTTTCTATTTGGTTGTTCATTAAAACTTACATTTCCAACAAGGATGGGACAAAGTGTTTCTCCAAGTGCTGCACATACTACTAGACATGATGCAATGGATGCTGAAATTACCAAAACAACTTACAATGGTAAACATTGACATATCGGGCAATTTATGATAAGATCAAGGGGCAATATTGTTCAACAATGTGTTTATTTTAAATCTTAGAATAACTTACTCTTTTAAACAATAAATATAGTATCCAATCTGTGGCAATATATGGTTTGTAAAACTGGGAAGAAGAGCACACATTTGTCAACATCATTGCATCCTGTAATGCGTGTGTGATGCTCGTTTTGAAAGGAAACGATTTTTTATGTCTACTTAGGAATAATCTGCCCAGATGAGAAGTTTAAATTGTTTAACGTTAGAAGATGGCTAGCTTTTTTATGTTATATCTTCATTTACAATGTAGTCATTCTATTCGAACTAAAGAGTCATGCATTGTCGAAATGACCATCTGCAGAACAAAATAATATTGGTATTTTTTTTTAATTTTATCTCCTCTGTTGTTTTTCTAGAGTTCGTATTCTTGGTTTTAGTTATGCATCCTTTTAGCAGAAGTGAGTATTTGTTATTTGTTTTATTGTTTGTTGATTGGTTATATAAATCTCCGGAAATATGCCGTTTTCTTTTGCAAAATTTTTCGCTAAGCAAAGTCATATTGGTAATTAATAGAAAAAAATCGGGATAAAAACCTGTTTACTTACGCGTTATGTTGATAAACTGTTCTGCCATTGATATAGCTGTTGGTGACATACTACTTAAAAATAATCCTAATCCGCAAGTTCCTATATAAATTACTGTCTTGTCTGTGTGAAAAATCAGCATAAACAACGCTGCAATTAGTATACCTCCCTACAAAACAATACAAATAATTACAAGAATACATTAAAGCACTGGAAGTTGTTTTCTCTATACATAAATAGGCAATCAGAAAGATCTATTGATTCAATTTTTAACTTATATGATAGTGAAGGGCTATGTTAACTTTGTAAGAATAAGTTCCTTTACTTAAATTCTATCTATTATTATAGTCAATTAAGTTGCATATCTATTTTGCTAGAGAAAAAAATGAAAATATAAATAAACTCTAAATGAGATAAACAAGACTACTAGACATAATACTTCATACTTGTAATACGTTTATACTACGTCAAGTTTTTAAACTCTTCATCATATTCTTTGTTTCCTTTTATCTTTCGTTTTCAGAATTAACAAGTATTTTATAATTTGTATAAAAAGTTTATCTTTTGACTCAAAAAGCTGCACATACTTTGCAGAGAACGCCATAAAAAGTGTCATCATACAGGTCTTCTCTTTCAATACACTTCTATTTTTCGTTTGTTTTTGCGACAATTAAAGTTTTCTTAACAAATAACAGATTACATCAATGAATGTCATAATACTTTAGAATTTCATGTTGTGCAATGGCCACAAAAATATGAACAAAATAAAAATAGTAAAAATAGAAGTAAAAATAGTATAGAAGGTCACAATTAAAAAGTAAAAAACACAAAAATGAACAAATTGAAAAAAAAACAACTTAAAACGACAAAAAGGGGGAAAATGTTGAGTGCCAAACGTTTCGGTTGTATTGCCTTAGACTAGGGCATAACGAACTGAAATACGGAGCAGGATGTTAAAATGACCTAATGTGCTTTTATGTAGATAATGGCTTAGTTCTCGAGTAATAAAAACAAGTGAGTGGTCAAATATTCCATTATAAAAACAAATGTTTTTCTTCAGTAGTTTAGAAAACAATAAATGTTTTATATCATTGTTTTATCATTTGTACTTTATAGCAACGAATAATTACAGCTTCATAGAAGCAATACATATAATTTTGACAAGATTTAGTCCTTTAAAATAAAAAAGTAATACCATTTCTTTGTTGCTATGTACTCTGAGATAAGGAAATGGTAATACTACTTCTTGATTTAATGTATAAGGAATCAAAGATCAAAGATGCAAAGTGTGAATTAGTGAAGGAAAGATAACAGGAAACACTTACAATGGCCGAACATTACAATCACATGCCGCAATCCACCAGGTATTTGCACAAGAAAAACAATAAAATGACAAAAGGCAAACATAGACAACGATAGGAACTCGGGACAGCCGGACGTGGTACCGGCACTAGCAACAGCTAGCCGTAGGGTTAAACCCAAACCTCCCCTTTCTCTATCGCGTTTCCCTATAGCATAATAAACATACAAATAAAACCCAAAACAGGTAGACTACTAACTCCAAGACCAAAATCTTGAAAAGGAAAGAATAAGACAAAACGTAATTTAGAAAGATGAGTCAAGGAGAGCTCGCCGCTAAACCTTAATTGTGGCAATTACCATTTGCTTTTATACTCACTAAATTTATCGATAACATAAACAGAGATGTAAGTCTTGTGGCAAGTGGGATGGCAATCAGGCGACCAAGGGCAAACAACCCCTGCAATAAGATAGTAAAATGTGATTATTTCATAACAATGTCAAAACTGTTCAAATAAATCTCTTTATTTCTTATCGCAAAATTGCATTCTGTCGTGTTTATTCAGTCACGTTGTGTAATGCTCATGCCCATAGAATGAATATGTTTGTTTGTTTAATGCCTTTTTCAGCAGTATTTCAGCTATATCTTTGAGGTAAGGAAGAGTATCCGGAGAGAACCAACGACATTGGGCAAGTAACTGACATACCTTCTAATGAAGCTAAGTGTAGAATGCACCATTACTACTCTTTACAAAGCATGGAGCAAACTCAAAATGCAGAGGTGACAAGTAAGAGTGATTTTGTTACACGTGAAACACATGTAAAGCACTACGAAATTTACTGTTTACTATGCAATTTCTGTGTTTTGTAAGTAAGCTTACTACTTTGAAAGCAGGTGCTCTGATATTCTGCACTTATTATATGTACTGAATTGTTTTTTACTTGACACAGGGACTTAGTTTCATGATTGGTATGCTTTTAAATATATTAATCATTTACATTTAACTGCTTTTCCTTATACCTTTGCCTTAACACTATTTTAATGAGTAATATTCAGACATACAAAAATCTTCATGTATTAAATTTTGTTGAATTAATACTGTCGACCTTTTTTAATGTAAGAAACATTACTTTCAGACAAAAGTTTGTGACGTTAAACAATATACATACCCAAAAGCACGCATTTAGTTGTGCTCCTTCTTCCTTTTGTAAACCAATTATACTTTTCTCAGCATAAGAATATATGTAGTCCCCAAAAGATGACTAGAAGGGGAAAATATGAAACAAAGATGACATGAAAATATTCATGGCAATTATCTACAAAAATGGTAAAACTTAACATGGCATTAAGCATAATAACTAAGTAGTTGTTTAATGTGAATAGTCATTTTGCTATTTTCACTCTGTGACATTAATTGTCAAAATGACCTGATGTTGAACTCCAGTTTACTAAGATTGTAGTATTTAGTTATTGAGTTCTATACATCCTTTAAATTAAACACAAAAATTTCATGTTTTATATTCAAAAATTGAACAGACACAGACCTATACTAAAAGCAAATTGAACTATTTTTGTCTGGAGTGTTAATTTACATTGCAGGCAGCCAATTATATCATCTCTAAACGTAAAAGTAGTGAAAATATAGAATAATGATTTGGGACTACCACGTACCTATCCATTTTACATTTGTAAGAGACTATTTATCAATCTCTATGGGAAACCTATAAAATCGATTTGACGTTAAAATTTAATTTGAAAATTGATATATTATTATGTTTGTGCGAATAATGACTTAAGCTAATAAAACCGAAGTACTTAACATGAAGATAAGACCATAAGTAGGTGAATCCTATTATGTTATACCTGTATCCCATCGTAGATAAATAAGGATGCTGATGTTACTATGGTTATGATGATGATGTGCTTCAGACTGACTCCTCCTCTGTCATCTAAAATAGCAAAAAATCAAAATACAGTTCATTGTTCCTGTAACGGGGACATGCATGTAGCAGTTCATGCATGCGTACAATTCCGAACCGAATCACCTGATGTTACCTCCAGGGACTTTTTCTGCGGTAGATACTCTAAAGAAAGAAAATTTCCTTAAATATGGAATGTGAAGACTTGAATTTGAATTGACATGTGTGTGTTTCATATTCAAAGCATCTTTTTGATCTTGCATAAAGTAAGCGATTTAAGTGGTCATTCCAACAGTTTCCTTTAATCTTAAAATCTAGTTTTTTTGGGTTTTTTTTTTTATTTCTCTCAAATTGAATATTATCAATTTGATTTTGACTATCAACAAAGAAAGAACAACAATGGCCATAACAACAACAAAAAATCAAATCACTAGGATCAGAAAAGCATTCTATAAACGTCGTATATTTATCTTTTAAATTTTGACGGGTTGACGCCTTATACAAAAATTACTGAATTCGCTTCAATTTATAAAAAGCAGCTTATATTCAAAGTATCGTCGATACCAGTTTGATTGAATAATATTACAAGAACGGACTAATTTTAAATTCAGTTATGGAGATTTGTGTATATACATATATTTCAAAAGATATTGTTTCCATATCAGTCACACTTTTTAGCATTACAGGATGCATGTTATTGCAAAGCAGCAAATTTTACATGCAGTCTTTACAAAAACGGGAGGAAAGCATTTGGCACCATCCACAAAAAATGTACAATCTTTCACTTTTATTACAGAGGTTAGATGGCATTTTGGGAACTTTGTAAGGGTAAGATGATATCTGAGGAAGTTTATAAGAGGAATTTAGAAAATGTTCACTCTTTCTCAACCACAAACCAACAGGACTTCAATACAAAACCAATCCCATGCTTGAGCATACAAACCCTTCCACTCAAACCAAACTTACAGTTTTCTTTATAATAACAACTCGTATCTTCAAACCCTGCTGTTTCTATATGATGACTACTAACTAAAGCGCAACATTCTTCGCTATCAAGATATCCTGCTTTAATAAATAATGTTTTTATTTGCTTGTTTGTGAAAATTTAAATTTTTAAAGCATATGTTCAAAAAATTCATTCGCATATGAGCATTGCACATTTTCTATAGTTAAAGATTTACCATATTTTATTTTATTTTTTACTTTTATTTTTACTTTTTTTATTTCTTTTAGTTTTTCTTTGCAAATGCAACATTTGTCATCCAAATCTTCTTGTCAATCATTAAACGGTCACTATTTTAAAGAAATATAAATCTGAAGTGTGTTTTGAAGGTTCAAGACAACAAAGCAGTAGGGAGTTAAAAAAAAATTAACGTAAAAAAATACCGATATTGTAAAACGTTTGAGTTTGAGCATTTATTGTATTAAATAAAACCTTTAATGATATAAAAATATATTTTCAAAAGAAAAGGAAAAATTTAGAGAAATTCCTCTGCTCCGAAAAATATTGCAATTAGTAATCAATGTTGATGGACTTTAAAGCTCAGGAAATGTTTGTAAAGGGTAAACATATTTCAACTGATGCTCAGGACCAAATTCTGTATTTCTAAACATCAAGAAATTTATTTTGATATATTTTTATTATAACATTCTTTTATTTAATATATCTTTTGGGGGGATTTTTTTGTGCAAGGGGGGATAATTTTTCAAAATTATATTCCAAAAATAGTTGTTACGCACTAATCATAAATCGGACGCTTTCAATATTAGCAAAATGTAAGCAATTGTCCTGTTTAAAATTATGGGCTTAAAAATACAAAAAAGCAGAATCTATAAGCTCTGTCAAAAATTCTACTGTAACAACATGCATAGACGGTCAACTGTAATCACATGTACTTGCTCCCGGCCTAGAAAAAAGTGTTTACTATCAAATATGAATCTCGGAGAAATAAACACAAGGGAAATCCTATGCCTGATACTCCGCTCACTTCGTTTTCAATTTTCTCAATAAAATAACCCAAACCTTACAATTGTGCCTTTTATATTCTCTTCCCGAATGATTTTCTAAACAGAAAACCCATTTTATATCGTAGGAAATCCCTGAGAATCCCAAATGAATGATTTAAATTTATAATGTAAAGGTCATGGTAGTTTCACATTCAGTGCCATGAACTGTGATAAATGTCAAATACGAGTAAACGAATCCAGATATAGGAATGAAGTGGGGCTTTCCTACAATATAAAATGGGTTTTCTGTTTAGAAAATCATTCGTGAAGAGAATGTAAAAGGCATATTTATAAGGTTTAGGTTATTTTATTGAGAAAATTGAAAACAAAGCGAGCAGGGTATCAGGCATAGGATTTCCCTTGGGTTTTTTTTCCTCCGAGAATCATATTTGATAGTAAACAATTTTTTACAAGGCCGGGAGCAAGTCCCTGTGCTGTAATTGTTGAAGTAAGGTTAGTGTTTTAACTAATAAAATGATGCGTTTCTGAAGGAAATTATGGGCAAAGCTGAACAATAAAAATGAATTCCGAACACCAAATAAATATTTTTATCACACATTGATCATATTTAAGTTCTTAAGCATTCTACCCAACATCTTAACGAAAACATCACAATGTTTCTTTGCATGTGGTCATTATGTTATTATGTTATTATATGCTTATTTCGCTTATTGGTGCATTTGTAGTGTTTTGTATACCATTATACTAGTATACGGCATTTTATTTGTTGATATGTTTAAATCAGTACATTTTCCCGGGGATATTTACACATCATCTGATACATCTGTTGCATGTAAAATCAATACACCTATTTAGAAGACGTCTGATCATTTGATATGTCATTATAAACATATAGAGAAGATTTTATCAAAAATCTTTTAAACGTCCAGTGCAGTAAACTTTGGGTTTGCCAGTTTCAGAAATATGTCGTATCTTTCAACTTCTATAAAGCAGCAGAAAATATCGAGGACAGAATTAATCAAACAAGTCTCAGCAAAATATAATACTCCACAAAGGGAATAATGATATTTCCTTATTATAAATTCAAATGCAAATATATTTTACACATAGATAGTTCAGTACAAAGGGTACAAAATGTTACATGTGTAAAGAATTAAACCCTACATCACGGAGAGGAAAAAGGGAAATATTTTTTTTCTACTTTTGGATTACATTACAAACAAATGTTACAAGATTAAAAATGTTCATACTGCATAACATGTAGATCATGCATTTAATTATTACTGACTGGAAACATGTGTCGTTGCACGTTACGTATAACTCACTTTTTAAAGTAGCTCATACAATGTTTTGTCGAGAGAGTTTAGGAAAGTAAACTCATATTGATAGAATTCTAAAACGTTTAATTTAATCTCTTTCTTTCTTTAAGATTCCATAAAACCATCCTCAACACAAAAAAGAGATAAAAATCAAGTGTTAGGACAATGAGAACAATTATGGAAGCAAAATATCGAAAGAATAACCAAACACTCAGACAAATCCAAATATTCTGAACTCTGATTTTTACTTTAAACTAGGATGGTCATTTCTTTTTAACTGTCTACGACCTTTCAATGACAATTGCCATTGAGTGGCTACCAAACACTTACACAATGGAAGGGGGTTTTAGCTAGCCATAAAAACGGTTTAACCCACCATTTCTTCTGAAATGCCTGTACCAACTTAGGACCATTGCGGTCGACAAATTTTCCGGTGGTTTCCACCTAATTTGTCTTTTGGTCTCATGGACTTCGGCTCTTGACCACTCTGTTCGGTAATTCCTTATTATTCCCATTTCCAACCAATAGATTGTCAAAAAAAATGGTTTAGCACTTTTATCAAACAGCATAAACTATCATAGAAAAGAGGACGACTGATACAAAGTATTTAGTAACAACAAACAAATCATAAACTTTATTGTAATACCATCAAGCAAAAACTCCATTAAAAATAAGAAAATAATGGTCAGGTTTTTTAATGAAAAAAATCTGCTACAACACCTTTCCATATAAAGGTTAGCGATACAACAGTATGGACTACAAACTTTGAAACGTATCGAGAATTTGAACTAAATATCAACCGTTTAATTTGAGTACCAGCAATAACCTAATAAATACCTTTTTCTGAAGCGGCAGAATGAAGTGAATGTTGACTTGTTGATTGTGACACAGCTACGCCATCTTTTATAATGTTCATCTTTTCTAGAGTAACTACAGCTACCACTATAAATGTGATTAACAGCTGAAAAATTCAAGTGTAAGATTCAACCATTTATGTTCTGTTAGTGCTTTATTCTCGTCCATTTTAAAGGCTTCATGACCTTTTGATTCTTACCAAAACAATTTTGCGATGCATCCGAAAAAAAGTTTAACACTCAATGTTAGAACCAGTATAATTATTTTCTATAAAGAAAAATAAAGGCAATTCTTGAAAGAATTAATGGGAAAATATTTAAATTTGAATACTACACAAGAAGGAAACAAGGGCGTTCTCAGATTGACTGTGCTGTCAATACTTTGAATTTATGATTTCAAAGCTCTCTGTTATTTAATGCTGATAAGTTTCTTCTCTTTTTAACTAATTAAAATAAAAAGTTATTCTTATCTGTTAAAGCTACTGGATAGGTTATTTGACATGCCCTTCTAAATACTATGGATACGTTAAAATATCCAAGAATGCCAGCAAAGTTTATATCAAGGCAGCAATACAACTGTTTCGATTTAGGTATTCTGAATGTGTTCTTTCTCATATCGTTGGAATGAATGTGTTCTTTCACTTATCGTTGGAATTCTTAAACTATCTGTTGTCTTTTGTATGTCATATTGACAATATGTTTTATCATTAGTTTTTAGTATTGTTATAATTGGTTTGTTACATAATTTATGACTCAAAACTATTATATAGAAAAATTCAATTGATTCTTTATAACTTTTGTTATCAACACTGCTCATCAATAAAAAAGACAATTTGTGAAAGTTTGTCTCCCAGCTGGATTCTAAAATTGTTAGAAATAACAACAATTGTAACAGAAATTCAATTTCTCCATATTTATATACAAATTACAATCAACAGCTCATGAGATGTTTTTATTCAAATGAAGTATTGTTTTCCCACAGGAGGGCTTTTTGTTCAAGATTCGTGACAAACCATCCCTAGGGTACAACGATGACTTTAATTCACACAGTTATTTGGCATTGTAAATGTTTCCATTGAATTTGTACAAAAACAAAGCAAAAAAATGCTTTTTCCGAGTTCGAACAAATAAACGCCTAATTATTAGTTTATTTGGTATGTATTGTAATAGACAAATTTCTAATTTCTTTTTATGAATGAATTGCTCTGATTGACCTGAGGTCAATCGGATAACTTGCGTCACGTAATATTGTGACGTCCAATAATCTATATTGTTACGTCAAAATTTTCCGGGAAAATTCACCAATTGGAAACTCGTCTATTGTTACCTGTATACTTCCTAATATAACGAAGGCAGTTCTGGCGTTACTCAGATGTTGAGCTCGACTAATTTTTGCTTGATCTGCTGCAGAGTTAGTTCCTTCCACAAGTGGTGTACAGTCAATGTTTACAATGAATGGAGAAGCTATCATAGGACTAATGAAACCACCTAATCCATAAAAGAAATGCATGGCCTGCAAAATAATGAAATAAATAATTACAGGTAAAATAATATTCAGGTGTTGGTTCACGAGATTATGATTTTAATCTAGAAAAGATAAATTGTAAATATAACTTGTTGATCCCGTTGGGAAATGCATCATTTAATGTTATACCATTCCCTAGTTTATTTAATTTTATTAAGCTAAAGGATGGTACAACGGATAAGAAGAACTGGTTATTATCCTGAACTTAAGAATTGTCTCGGGATATTTCTGGTCTGGACAACTGACATGAAGGCGATTTATAGCGCATCCAATCCCACTTACAGTCATAACATATCTTCAACCTCCGTCAATCAATGTACTTCAACATCAATCTAATCAAGAATTGATCTCGGGCGATGGCCTATTCTTGGGAAGTGTAAAGATGAGGAGACACTTCATTTTGGAGCAAATAATCTGGATACTTCTCTTTAAATCAAAACCATTTCCATTTTTGCATATATAAGAAATCATTTTTCATTAAATTTTGATAGACTATTCCATACAGAAATGTTTTTAAGTCTATCAAAAAAGCTGCTTTGAACTTGTTTTTCAAATTTGTGGAACAAGAGGCTTTGACTTTAAAGAAAATCAGTATCTTTGTATTCCTTATTTACCTGTCAAATACAGGACTCAAGTTTACTGCAATTTTGATACTAATCAGTGTTTTATATTTGTCTATAAAGTCTTCAACAAAAGCTTGCGTATGCTTCAACCAAAATGCAAATCTGAAACCGGACAGACAACCGCAAACATTTTCCTAAACTTATAAGAAAAATGAAAGGATATGGAGTGAATGTACATGTGACAAAAACGCACACGATACATAGAAAACTTCAGTTTATCAAGGACAGGGCTTTTATTCCTGTCTACATCTTGATGTCGCCTGAGGGTCTTCAACCAGAAGTGAACAATATTCACCCCCTCAGGCGAGTTCAAGAAGGCCCTTTTTTAGTCATTGTAATTGGTCAAAGTATAAAAAAATATCTGTAAAAGACCATTTTTTATTACTTAGAGCTCATTATGCCTCCCCCTCTCAAGGATGAGACATATTGTTTTTTTTTTTTTTTTTTTTTGGTCTGTCGTCCGTCCGTCAAAAAGTTTATGGACGCCAATTCTCCTACATCTTATCGGATATCAACCAAACCTCACAGGATTGTTGACCATCATGCTTAGTGGTGCATATCGTCCCACCAGATTGATCAGCTAATATGTGTTTGAGTTATGCCCCTTTTTGACTTAGAATTTTGCAAAATTAAGTTTGTGGACGCTAATTCTCCCACGTCTATCATCGGATTTCAACCAAACTTCACAGGATTGTTCACCATCATGCATAGTTTTGCATATTGTCTGGCTGAATTGATCGGCTAATTCGTGTGGGAGTTATGAATTATTTTGACTAAGAATTTTGATATAAATTAAATTTGTGGGCGCCAATTCTCCAACATCTTTCATCGGATTTCACCAAACTTCACAGGATTGTTGACCTTCATGGCTTTTTGTGCGTATTGTCTGGTGGGATTTATTTGCCAATTTTGGTGCTCCTTTTTGTCACAGAATTTCGAATTTTAATCTTTCATTTGATTTTAAACAAATTTAGTAATATTCAAATGCAGTTGTAACATATAAAGATATAAATCATTTGTTTTTGTATCGAAAATCGTTTGTTCTTATTATTTTTTTGCTTTATCATTTAGGGTTAAATCAAATTAGCTTTGAAATTTTTCAGACAGACATTACGGGATTACACTTATCGTTTGCACTACTTTGAATCGATAACGTCAAGTTTCATTGTGCAAGTGAACAAGCTAAAGACGATTTTGAAAGATAACTGAAAAATATGCATTTTTCTGTCAGAATAATTAAAAGAAATCATAACTTCGAGTCGACACCGGAGTATTGCCTAGAGATAAAAAAAAAAGGCGCGGAACATATCGTGAGATTTTTGGTGTTTATTTTTGACAATGGCTGTTTCAGTGTGCTGCTTCGTTCTTTTATATTATTACGCATGAAAATTATCATCTCTGAATAAATAAATTTTCGTAGAATGATATTTTTTGTCTGCATTTATGGTTGTTATATAATTATTAAAAAAAATGCAAACACTTAAAACCTAAGGGATATCCCCCTCTTGCATAACTCTTTCCGTAGCTGATTTTGGCTTACTGTTTTAGATCTGATTGAGAATTTGTTCTCTATCAGATTTAACATATATTTCCGATTATGGACCGCCAAATGTTTTGATTTGAGCTGTACTGAGGAGAGGAGACTAAGTTGTCGAAATGCGCATATGGAGAAACTAAATTCACAGTATTCTTCGGTATTTTGTTATTTAAAACAGTTGAAACAAAATTGATGTTTGCAGGACTTTTTTTATGCTGTCATATTTCAAATTATTGTATTTTAGCTGAGTAAAAACCTTACATTTTCCATCCAAAAGGTCTATAAGTGTACGTCATATTATATTTCAATTGATCTTATGGAAGAATTTGATGATATCTTGAAAGCGACATCTATGTCATTATTCAAAAAATAAAAACAGGTTTTATAAAGGATATTTCTTTATTGACAGTGGTTTCCAGTATCAACCATCCACAATATAGACATAACTAAAGATCACGACTAAGAGAACAATCCGAAGGAAATCTGAAAACAGGGAAGAATTCCTATTGCCGGCATGAAACAATAAAAATACAAATCAGATTTAACACGAAGAATTTTAACCAAAAAATGATCCTTAAAAGGGGGTGCAAATCACATTACCTCAAGTTATAAATTCCTTTATATATATTTTTTCACTTTGTGATGCCTCTATGTTTAAATACTTCACATCCGAAGTAGTGGCGACAGATACTTATTAGATCTGTGCGTTATGATCAGGTCATGTTCATCTTTAATGAAATAAAAGGGACAACAGAAAACACCTACAATGGCTGAAAATTATAAATACATGCCGCAATCTGCTAGGGAAATACACAGGAAAAACACAAATAAGACAAAAGACAAACGTAAACAACGATAGGAACTCGGGACAGCCGGACTTGATACCGGCACTAGCAACAGCCATCGTTAGGGTTAAACCGGTTTATGGGTACCCAAATCTCCCATTTATCTGTCCCGTTTCCATATAGTTTAGTAAAGATACGAATAAAACCCAATACAGGTAGACTACTTACTCCATGACCACAATCAAGAAAGGAGAGAATATGACAAACCGTAATTTTGAAAGATGTGTCAAGGGGTGCTCGCCTCTAATCTGCCGGTTAGCTAAAGTAGCCTAGTCTGCTGGTAAGACATTGTCGCACTACGGAAGAAAAATCAAACTCAAAACTTCCCACAGGATTTGGTAAAGAATCATCATATATTTCAGTGAGAGGCCAGTATGTATGTAAAATTTTCAGGTCACTGGATCTCAAAGCTAATTTAACGGATGCAAGCAGAGTATCTTGTCAATATCCTCTATTACGTAAAGAATGTAAGTTACGTCCAAGCTTTTCTGGATTTTTAATTTTTTAACAACATTACCGTAAATACAAGGATTAGAAATGCCCTTAGTAATAAGCTGTTTGCGAGTAACGCCATATTTAGATATTAAATATTCATATCTGTTATAAAACTTCTTAAATGTATTCAGCAACTTGTGAAATCTATAACCCTGTTGTAAAAGTTTTGCTGTGATAGTAAGGTTACGTTCATTAAAATCGTCAAGAGTAGAACACGTGCGAATCGTACTAGTTGAGAAATGTACACCACGTATGATGGAGCTTGAGGAACGCAGCAGTCAAGAAAAGGGAAATTAGTTATAGTGAAACCAAAATCGTCCCTTTTATCATATATTTCAGTTTTATTTTACCAGCGTCAATAATGATAGTTAGATCAAGAAAAGGGCATTGTTAGCTTAATTTAATTTCAGTTCTTGTGTGTAAATAATGTCTACATAATAAAAAAAAACTGGGGATTGTCAATAGGTCAATAGTAAGGATATCGTCAATATACCTGCTGTTATCATTTGAAATCACTGTTTTAAATGGTTCCGTTTTGAAGTTTTTTCATAAAGTCTCGTTCGTAGCAGAACAGAAAAAGATCTGCAATGAGAGGTGCACAGTTGTACCCATGGGAATACCTATGACCTGTCGATAAATCGTGTTACCAAAACGAACAAAAATGTTGTCCAGCAAAAGATTGAGTGCATTAATCATATCATCACATGTCCAGGAAGGACAGTTTTCTATTAAGGACATTTGATACCGTGATATACATTTCCATACAGATGACAGCGATTGCAAGAACACCTTGACAGTTAATTTTATGTTTGTTGGCGATCCCGCATTCATGGGTTAAGTAACATGGATGTTGCATAGCTCGACATCTTGCATTTAAATTCCGCGCAAACCAGTACTAGGGGCGTCTTGAACTTGCTATGAGGTATGAGCAAGGCTCATAGTTGAACACTCGTGGTGACTTCAAGATATTGAACGACAATAAAAGCATTGTTGCTTTGTTTCATCATGTATTTGATGACACTTGGTCTCATGTGTATTTACTCCATATCTTTTCATTGCTGATAATTTTTATACAGAATGCAATATTTTGATACCAAGCACATAATATGACCGTAAATTCATTAACTAATCAGTTCTAATTTAATATTATATCATGTTACGTTTCCTATTTAATGCTCATATATAAAGTCATTTTTCTTGAACTACATTTGATATCGTGAACTGATGGACCATGAAACGAACCGGCGTTTTGGAGCATAACATTACATTTAGCCATGACAACGAAATCTGATATCAAGATATAGGATAGAGTTCAGGTTAAAGGTTCATATTAAATGACATTTGATATCATGATGAAAATTTGCAAAGTAATATATGAAATGCAACACATTATCTTGAAATAATTGCATTTTCCTTATAAGTGTATGTGTATTTGTGTGTGGGTGCTTAATTTTTTTAAATCAGGACGAAAGTTAACATTTCTGTCTAAGGCTTGAGTATATGAAATTCAGCATGACAAACCATTATAACATTAACTGCAATATTTTTGTGCCTGGTTTTTTTTTTTTTTTTTTACTTTTGGGTCATGCAAGGAGGTCATTGTCTTTGAATTTAATAACTGAGTTTAGTTTTCTATCCACATTAAAGATTAGGTTTTTAAAAAAGTCTATTGAAGGGACATGAACGGAACCACTGCAATGAACTACGGATCTTGCAATTGACTGAAATTATATAAGACCACTTATCATTCTACCTACCAGCAAACTTTTTAATCCTTTTACCAAACAAGTCTCTCTCAATAACTTTTCAAAAGTCTTTGATTAATTTTTTGTAACTGTCCTAGCACTCTCTAATTAAGACCATTTAATTCTACCTACCTACCTACCAATACTTCATTTGTCTAAAACATTACAACTCCATTGTTAAAATCTTTGATTCAAATCTACCACTTTATTGTTAGAATTCTACTTAACAAAAATACAAATTGAATTGTTTAAAGCTTTTTAAACCATTTTAAAAAGTGCAAAGCAAAATCGATTATTCTTAAAAAGACAATTTTCCTAAACCCTATTTTTTGGAATTATATTTACCAACAATACAGTTGGAATTGTTCTAATTTTCTCAGTTATTTTTAATCACTGCATTGCAGGAAAAAAAATATTTGATTCTAATTTTGGTAAATTTTTAAAACGCTCCAGGGACAGACGATACCGTGGCATTCTATCTAACAGTAAAGCAATTTTCAGCTTCATAAGTCCTTTATTCGTATGAAGTAAAGTTTTTACAAGGGCTAATACAACAGAAACAAAAACAACCGGCCCAGACATTTAATTTCAGCTTCAGATATATAGACGATGTACATTCTCTTACCAGAATATTTACATCGGATCTACCCAAGTGAACTTATATTAAAGAGACAACCGATACATCCTATTCTGCTTCATAACTCGACCTTTTGTTATACATTGACGAACGTTGACGTCTGAAATCTAGGTTATAATTACAAACGTGATGATTTTGACTTCCCAATTGTGAATTTTCCCTTTCTCAGCAGCAATATACCTACCTCCCCAGCATATGGAGTGTATATTTCACTATTAATTCGCTGATGTAGAACTTGTAGTTCATACAGTGACTTTGTGGAAAAAGCAACAGCACTGTCACAAAAACTATTGAGTCAGGACTATGTTCAGCCGTTGTTACTTTCGTCCCTTCAGAAATTCTATGGCCTTCACTGCGGCATCATAGATAGATATGAAATGTCGGTGTCACAAATAAAAACTGACATTTTCAGCTAGATTACGTCTTCCCGGATTTGACAATACCGATTCTGACTTTACCCTGAATTGACCCACTGACAGTCTGACAGGTGCTTTATACAGAGCAGGACATGCTTACCCTATCGTAGCACCTGATGTCACACTGTTAGCACTATAGTTTTTATTGTAGTATTTGTGATTTGTGGTTGTGTGGCGACTTTGGTCTTCTGTCTTCTTGTGTTCTTGCTTTTGCGTTGTCTCTGGACTTTGATTTATGTAATCTTGTTCTTTGTTCCTTCTGTATTCTACTGCCTTCGTTTTGCAAAAGCATTAGATTTAAATTTTGGTTAACTTCTTCAAGACCAAAACTCTACCTACAACGTACAGGACCTTTTCATCACTTTTATGCTAAATAGGTAGAGCCATTTTCCCATGAATTTATTTCATTCAGCATACGAATGCATTTATTGTCTATTGTGTATGACCTTACCGGTCTACTAGTTCCTATTGTGTAACCAATTTAACAATTTGAGTAAGCTGTACCTATTATTTTTTTTAGCAACTGGAATTGCTGGACTACAACATAGATTGGAAAAAGTTTTTGGTGGGTTGCTTTTGTTAACTAATCAACACAATCAGGATCTTTTTGAATTGTCCAACAATACTATTGTATATCAATCTGTTATGGCCTGGGGAGGTTTTACCTTGAT
>MJUU01045312.1:37208-48178 GCA_002080025.1 Modiolus philippinarum
TTTTTTCAGAAAAAGGGGACTCCGACCCCGCATCCCCATTTCCCTGGATCTGCAAATGTTAAGCCTGTGACAGCTTACCTGTAAAAATGGTGTGACATTTGTTCCAAATCTCATAATCATCCTCAGATTAGCGACACAGTCTATACACCCCATACACCATCCCATTAGTAACAAGTCTATCAGAAGCCAAGCAAATACCGTACATGATGGCACCAAATACATAAATAACGGCATCCCAACCATCCCAATCAGTAAAAGTACATACACAGGAACTGCTCTGTAATACATATATATTCAGTATAAGTACATGCCCCAGGAACCTCTCTGTAATACATATATATTCAGTATAAGTACATGCCCCAGGAACCTCTCTGTAATACAAATATATTCAGTATAAGTTTATGCCCAGAAACCTCTCTGTAATACAAATATATTCAGTATAAGTAAAGTTCATGCCCAGGAACCTCTCTGTAATACAAATATATTCAGTATAAGTAAAGTAGATACACAGGAACCGCCCTGTAATACAAATATACTCAGTATAAGTAAAGTAGATACACAGGAACCGCCCTGTAATACAAATATACTCAGTATAATTAAAGTGGATACACAGGAACCGCCCTGTAATACAAATATACTCAGTATAAGTAAAGTAGATACACAGGAACCGACCTGTAATACAAATATATTCAGTATAAGTAAAGTAGATACACAGGAACCGCCCTGTAATACAAATATACTCAGTATAAGTAAAGTAGATACACAGGAACCGCCCTGTAATACAAATTTACTCAGTATAAGTAAAGTAGATACACAGGAACCGCCCTGTAATACAAATATACTCAGTATAAGTAAAGTAGATACACAGGAACCGCCCTGTAATACAAATATACTCAGTATAAGTAAAGTACATGCACAGGAATCGCTCTGTAATATAAATATATTCAGTATAAGTAAAGTAGATACACAGGAACCGCTCTGTAATACAAATAAACGGTAACCGCTTAGTACACATATTTTCAGTATCATTAAAATAATAAATGAACCGATCTATAATACTAATTTATCACTATCTGTAAAAAAGCAAACACATGAATCGCGCTGTAATGCAAATAAATTCAGCATTAGCAAAAATTCATATAAAAGAACTGCTCTATAATACAAAAAGTAAACACAATGGATTGATTGATTAGTTAGAGTTTAACGTCCAATGAGCAATATTTCAGCTATATCAGGACGAGAACAAGTTAATCAATTCAAAACAAATTGTAAGTAAAAGAAGAAAGAAATAAAGGTGGAAGGGACAACCGGGGCAACGACTTTTGATTGCCACTGGAAAAGGGGAGAAATGGGTAGGGGCAGGAAATTTAGCCTTCTATACGACACCCAGTGCGTCTGCTCTCTTTAGAGAAATATAGAAGGGGTCTTTATACTGCATGGAGCGTGGCGTTTCTCCACACAGTTTGGCTACAATGGTTCGCGGTCAGGCTTTCCGTATTATGACCTGACTACCCCGCAAAGACAGGGCATTCCCCTATCCACCACCTGGGGACGCGCCCGGCAGCTCTGTAGCCAAAGCCCCTGAAAACCTATTCAGGTGCCGGGAAACACAATGGAACCGCTCTATAATACAAAGAGTAAACACAATGGAACTGCTCTAGAATACAAGATAAAACAAATATTACAAAACCACTTTGTATAACGAGGTCCATTTTGATCCCTTAATTTATTTACTTTTTAAAAAATTACTTTAACTTTGAATCATTTATAATGTAATTCATTCGTGTAACCCAGTCAGCAATTATGGACAATGCATATTATTCATTTAATGAGATACATGTAAGGCATTAGTTTTATTGTGCTAGACAGGCCACGCCATTCAAGAAAATTCAAACTCCGAGAAACGCCATCCAAGAAAATTCAAACTCCGAGAAGACTTGACTTTGCAGAAAACCATTTAAGTTATACCAAAAGTTGATCTAAATGTTAGAATGTGAGCAAGCGGACGCCTGTGTGGGCTTTACAACGCATATAGAGATGAAGATACCCTTTATCCCTAAAAGCATATCACCGTTCATCCCTTATGTAGCAGTGGCCATATACAAACGTATGGATAATTGATACAAGTCTTATCAACAATATATTATTTCACTTTTATATGTCTTTCGTATCTTCAAACATAAAATTTCTATGTGTTATGGAAACGATGATATTATTCCATTTTGCGTCAATTACCAAATTTAATATGATACACAAACAGGACAATAACACAAACAAGGCAATCTAATCATCTATATTGTACATATACACCTTATCTCTCTATTTCATAGTTGACAGTATTGGGCTTACATTACATATTATTCATTTTGAAGTTGGTCTTCAAGATATATTAACAACTTCATGTGCATCTGAATGTTTTTATTGACTACAGGGCGAGTAAAAAGAAAAATTACTATATATATTATACAAAAATGGTTTTTTGCAGAGGAGAATACGCTTTTTTATTTACGTGTAAATTGATATTCACCGAGACCATCGGTCGAGGTGAATATTTGTATTTCCAGGTCAATGACAAAGTATATTCACCTATACCATGATTGTTTTATTATATAGTTCAATGCATTATGACGTCATGGAGTGAATATCACTTCAGCAGGTTAATACGATTATTTATTCACCCTTTCTGATTTCATTGCCGATATAGTATAGAATCAAGACAACTATATTACTTCGTAGTAAGGCTTCCAGGGCAGACATGCCTGCGTAAAAAATATTCTATGGTTTGTCAAACAGGAAGTGGGCATGCAAGAGATCTCAGACCTCTTACAAGTTATAGGTTCCCATACTGATACTCCATGCCGAATTGCAGAAGGCAGGGATATCAGGTTTCTGGGAAAAGAGTGACAGAAATGTTCAAGACTCGAAAAATATTCGAAGTTCGCTCAAGCAGGAAATGGGCATGCCAGAGATCCAAAACCCTATTACACGGTATAAGTCCCCATGCTGATACTCCATGCTAAATTACAGAAGGTTGGGATATGAGAAAAATGTAACAGGAATTTTTTGTGACGCCGATCGACAAAAAATATTCTTAGTTACATCAAACGGGAAGTGGGCATGTAAGAGATCCATAACTGTCTAACCCGGTAAAGGTCTCCATACTGATACTACATGCCAAATTGCAGAAGACTCGGATACATGGTTCTAGAGAAAAACGTGAAAGAAATTTTTGTGATGCCGACGACGCAAGACGACGGAAAGTGATCCCTGTATGTCGCCACTGCGTGAGCACAGGCAACACAATTATAACCATTACATGAATGACAATATATACCCAGTTCCTCCCAGTTAATCCCAATGACATAAAACGCTCTTGTGATACATGTATTCAAGTCTTGATACTAAGAAATTAAATTATAAATACCATTTCTTTGCACAATTTATTTTGAGATTATTTCATTACAAGAGTAAGGAAATTTAATACATAGGTATCTTAATTACCTGTATATAGGTATCTTAATTACCTGTACATAAGTATTTTAATTACCCGTACATAGGTATCTTAATTACCTGTACATAGGTATCTGATTTTTTAAAACTGCATTTTAATAATTAAAAGAGATGAACACTATCTCTAAGACAAGCTAACATGTTTTCATTGATTTCATATCAAATGGTTGCAGGAATCAATTCTCATGATTGGAAATTCAATGCATATTTGAAAGTTTTTATCATTGTTGAGTTTATAACATTGCAAGATTATAGTTTTTCTGATCGTTTCGTGCACGGAAGATCGTAGGTTTGAAAATTAAGTGAGAACCGAACCGTCAGTCAAAAGAGAACAATACAGAGACAACCGCTACATCAGAAACACCATGAAACAAAGACACGGAAAATTGGCAATGAATCTAAATAGGTAGAATAAAAGAGCAAGAACAAGACAAGCTTACTTCAAGTTATAATTCTCTGAGTAGGTAGAATGATTTGCTGCTGAATTCAGATAAGTGTGTTTTAAAATTTAGTACATAGCAGTTACTTACTAAAGTTTCATCGTTCCGTCCTTGTATTCTGTGGCCCGTCGGGTTTTAAAGAGGTACGATTGTCAGGTTTAGAATCCATGAAAAATGTTCGTTTTCCTCATGTAGGGTTAATTTTTATTCTATTTTATTTTTTTATTTTTAATTTTTTTTTGAAAATTGATATCACTTTTCTGTCAATACATCTCATTTCAAAGCATCAATTTGAAAAGTAACTAAGATTTTTTTTTATTTCAAAAGTTTTTTTTCAACACAACGAAAAAATAGTGAAAAATCAATCAAAACTATAGCCAAATGTTTTATGTCATTTCTTTAATTCAAATAAATTTTACATTTTCATTTGCTCTCCTAAACACATTAAGTTACGGCCATAACAACTCAATACAGCATTTTATGAACAGTACATATATTATACATTATACATATTTATTAAATTGTTGCTTGTTCGGAATTTTAGACATTAACATTCACTATAACCCGCTATAATTATCAAATTATTTCTTGAGTATTATCAACATCTGATATGAAATCCACTTGGATACGAAATTTTTCTGACTAAACAAATTTTCTTTTTAAATGTCTGGGCCAAGTCATAAATATAGCGGTCAACAATATTGCTGGTGGTCTCTACCAGATTTGCAAAACGGTAACGTATTAAAATGTCAAGGTATGGTATTATCTCTCCATTGCTGCTATCTTATAGCTTCCAGATTCACTTTAATCAAAGTTAATGTAATGATACTAGAAACTTCCAGAAAATATACAAACAAATGCTCAATAACACACCTCCACGAGAATGAGATGAAAAAAACAATGATATTTTGTCACGAAAGAAATCAGACATATATCTTGATTGTCTCTGTTTTCTTTTTTGTCACGACTGTTTGTC
Organism: Modiolus philippinarum; assembly: GCA_002080025.1. Lineage (NCBI taxonomy): Eukaryota > Metazoa > Mollusca > Bivalvia > Mytilida > Modiolidae > Modiolus > Modiolus philippinarum. The sequence continues at coordinate 42,135 of MJUU01045312.1, forward strand.
TTACTACAGACAAATAAATTCATTACACATGTCTTAATATTTGTTTTCTTATTACACCCTGAAAATTACAGTTGTTATTTATTTATTGTTGTTCTGTTGTATTCTTTATGCCATGCCTACGATAGTAGGGGGGCATATAGTGTTCGGGTCTGTCCGTCCGTTCGTCCGTCCCAAGTTAGGTTTACCCTTAGGTTGAAGTTTTTTTCTGTGAAGGATGTATGCTATTATCATGAAACTTTGTGTAAATACACATTAGGATATAATTAAACAAAAATCATAATAAAAATGTATCCCGGCTACCAACTTCATGCTTCACTGTTCATGGAAAAAAAAAGGGGGGGGGGGGTAATATGAGGTTTACCCTAAGGTTGAAGTTTTTTCTTTGAAGAATGTATGCTATCATCATGAAACTTCGTATAAATACACATTAGGGTATAATTCAACAAAAATCATAATAAAAATTTATCCCGGCAACCAACTTCATGCTTCACTGATCTTGGATAAAAGGGGGAAGTATGAAGTTTACCCTTAGGTTAATGTTTTTTTTTTTCTGTGAAGGATGTATGCTTTTATCATGAAACTTTGAATAAATACACATTAGGGTATAATTCAACAAAAATCATAATAAAAATTTATCCCGGCAAACAACTTCATGCTTCACTGATCTTGGATAAAAGGGGGAAGTATGAGGTTTACCCTTAGGTTGAAGTTTTTTTTCTGTGAAGGATGTATGCTATTATCATGAAACTTTATATAAATACACATTAGGGTATAATTTAACAAAAATCATAAAAATTTATCCCGGCTACCAAATTCATGAAATATAGCATTGCTCAAAATAAGTGCGAGGCGGGGTATTGTGTCCGTTAGACACATATTCTTGTTGTGATAAGACAACAGTTTAAAAGAACTGTAAGGAATACGATTTCATGAACAATCTATGCATTTATTGACCCAATCGTTCAATTTTGAGATTATAAAATATGCGATAAAGAAAAATTGGGCTGTTGGTCATAACTCTAATGTGCTCAGGAAAATGACATAGAATATACAAATGTATCTTGAACTTGATACTTTACAACACAAAGATTTTCTACCCCGTCGGTCTGCAGTATTGATCGTAGTACAGCTTAATGGTAGAAATGTCTAAAATGCTGTCTTGCAGAAACAATTTTACATGAATGTTAGTAAGAGAGGTTATCTAGTCTAGTCTTCTAGCGCGAAAACAGATTTTTAAAAAATCAGTATCTAAATGCAAGACATTTAATAATACAAAGACAGGGTATCTAGCTACCTCGTGTAAAGGTCTATCTTTAGTTCATTTCTTTGCATTTTATATCAGTAAAGTTGTTTTTCTCTGTAAATGTGGTACAATTAAATATTTTTGTTTAAAACAATGACAAAATTTCTAACTTCTTGAAACAATTCGTGCAGCAAGAGCGCGGTTTCAACGATACACGTTGGTTGTTTTTATAACTAAAGTTATAACCACACCTTTAGCGGTGCGGTATATAGTGATCATAATGTCCGTTCGTCCGTCCGTTCGTTGGTTCGCACGTCCGTCATGGGGGTACACTCTTTGTAGCAATACTTAACAGAAATGCAATGAGATTTTCTCAGAATATCCAATGCACTATGCCATCGTATACCAGCTATTTCGAAGAGTAAATGAAGTACTCGCTTTAATATTGTTGAATGGTGTTTTTTTTTGTGGTGAGAATCTTCCTAGACACCGGCGAGAAATTAACTGAAATTTTATCAAAATGTTTAGTGCATATTGCCATTATGCACCAACAATTTTAAATTTGTTTTTTTTTCTATACATGTGACAAAAAATGTATTTTGTCTTATTGTTGATTGGGGATAGCTATTTTGTGACAACTACTCCTAGATCGCCTAGTGAAACACACTGAAACTTTTTAAAGCCTTCAGTGCATGATGCCTTTTTGAACCAGCTATTTATAATTTGGAAGATATTATTTTATTTTCTTTAGGAAAACATTTGCCTCGTCTTATTGTTGAATTGAGATACCCGTAGTTTTTGTGGCGACAACTTCTAGACCGATGATTGAAATACACTGACACTTCTGTAGAATGTTCAGTACACCATTTATTTTAATTTTTGAGGGGAATTTTAATGTTATGTAAAATTTTAATCGCTTATTTCTGCTTTTGATTTTGATCTGAATATAGATTTCTTTCCCAAATCATTAATTTCTCGAATCAAATGGGAGAGTGGGGGTATCTTTTCGTGAGCTTTGCTCACAGGTTTTCTAGTTAATTTGTTGGTTTGATGAAACCCTTTACTAAACAACTTACAAACCTACAATCGATTTTATATACTTGATGAATATAAAAAATGTGTTCATCTATCAGATTTAATTTATGATATGGAAATGAATATAATGCATGACAACATATTTCATATCGAATATTAAAAGTATACAAACCTATACTGTCTTATATAAATAAGTAGATACTGAAGTTGATTGAGTTTCTGCAGATGGCCATTTCCATAAATTATGTCTCTTCAGTGCAGATCAAGTTAAATAATTGTGAGCCTAGACCGAAAGACGTATAAAAGACGAGAGAGGACAAACAGCTATCGAATCTAAATAAAATGCCAAAACTAGATGAGAACAGAGCCTTGCGCGACAACGATACTCCTAAGTTAAAAAAAAATGTGAAAAAATTAGATTTTACAATAAATCTATACGATTTGCATTTAAATATCTTTTATATAAGATATAACTAAGGCATACATATATATTAATGTTCTTCTAGCCTCTCTTGGGAAACATTGACTTATAAAACATCTCAATAAATTTTCTCAAGGTGTGCTATTCTATAAATACCACAAAATTGGTCAATATATGTAAATATGAAAAGGGTTAATGTTTCTATTGTTTTTTTTTCAGTTAATCTTTTGTCATTTATGTACCAGCTGTGATTTACATATCAGCAAGTTTTTTTTAATATTTGTAACTTATGAATAAAAAAAAGCAATCCGAATGAAGAGACTGTTCTGAATTTGACACAAAAAACAGGTCTCAGTTATTGCCCACTTGTCGGGATAGTTTTATAAACAAAAAAACTTTTTAGGCCCATACCATTTTTATACCCCCACTCTAACGGGGCGATTCATAATGATCATGGTGTCCGTTCGATCGTCCATCCTTCCGTTCGTTCATCCATCCTTGCGTTCGCTATTCCGTCCTTCATAGGATACACTTTGTGGCTACAACTCCTAAATTCACTGAAACATTCACATAATGTTCAGTGCATATGGCAATTGTGCATCAACTATTGAAATTTTGTTTATTTCTGGTGTCAAATGGGAGCGGGGTATGTATAAGAGATTTTATAGATTTATAGCGGGTAAATATTGTCTTTATGGTACGTTGTTTTATTATGGGTATTGCTTTTGGTGGGTATTTATTTGCTCATGTGATATTTTGAGCCAATGGTTTTGGGACACGTCTTATGAATTTTGTTATGGTAATGAGCCCTCCTGTGGAATTTTTTATTATGTGTATTGGAATCATTCTAGCCACAGACGTGTACACGTATACTGCAAAATTTATTATATATTTTTGATATATTTATGTGCATTTGGTGAGGTTCGGCATCGATATCTCGAGACGCGCCCTGTACTTGCTCCGAACACAGGTTTCCATGATTTTTTCCTTGATACAAAAAAGTTAATATGTTTTTTCCTGGGCGGCAAGGTTTGCGTTTAGGGCGGATACCTACAATTGATATATACATGGGTACTTATTTCATATGGTCAATACCAATTCTTTTTTACCAGTATTGTTACGCATAATAGATATCATAATAGGTCGTCTTTATGTTTATGTTTATGTTATATAATATATATTAATTAAAGTTGCGGGCTAGCTAGTCTGCACAGCTAAATGCATTTATTTGCTGTTTTTTTACTGTTATATGGAATATAATTCCGAATTTTTATTCCTCTTTACCTGGTATACAGTTCCTACACATGGGCTAGGTAGTCCCTCTGACCCTTAAAGTCAACTTTTACACAAGCATTGACCATAAACGACCCCGATTTTATGAAGACTATTTAAAAGTAGAAAAGTCACGGTCTCCGATGAAAATGCACTGTACTGAAACGTTTACCATTTTATTCATCGCCAATTTTTTGTAAATTTTGTTGAAAACTAAGGAGTATCTCCCTCATGCAAAGCTCTGTCCTTAGCCGATTTTGGTTTTACATTTAGATCATATTGGTTATTTGTCCTCTATCAGTTTGGGTTTTTGGTCTTCCAAACGTTTAGATTTTATCTGCACTGAAGAGACATAAGTTGTCGAAATGCTCATATACAGAATTTAAATTTACAGTAACTTCGGTATTTAGTCATTTATAACAAAATACCGAAATAGCAGTAAATTTATAGTTCTGCAGATGGCTATTTCGATAATGTGTAAAAGACAAACCAACAATAGGAACTCAGGACAGTCGGACTTGGTACCGGCACTAACAAAAGCCAGTGGTATAGGGTTAGACCGGATTTATAGGTAAACAGACCTCCTTTTCGCTGTCCCGTTTCCCTATAGTACAATAAACATATGAATAAAAACCAAATCAGGTAGACTACTAACTCCATGACCACAATCTTGGAAAGGAAACGGGACAAATTTTGAAAGATGAATCTAAAAGGATCGCCGCTAAACTGTCGGCTAGCTCAAGTAGCCTAGTCTGCTGGTAAAACACTGTAGCACTACGAAAGAAAAATCAAACTCAAAAGTTCCAGACGGGTTTGGCAAAGAATCACCGAGTATTTAGGTAGACTTCGGCCGTATCATCGAGAGATCATTATACGTGTAAAACTCTCAGGTCATTGCATCCTAAAGCCAATTTAACGGAGACATGCTGAATATATTGTCGATATCCCCTTTTACGTAAGAATGTATGTTACGTCCCAGTTTTTCCTTTTTTTTTTTTTTGATTTTTAATCAGTTTCTGGCATTTTTAACAACATTTTCGTAAAGTCGAGGATGAGAAATGCTCTAAGAATAAACTATTTGCAAGTCAGTGACATTTTAGTTTGATATAAAATAATGTACAAATGTATTTAACAATTTATGAAATCTGTAAGTTTGGATGTTATATGGTAAGGTTACGTTCATAAAAGACGTCGAGGGTAGAACAAATGCGTGCGAATCGTGCCAGTTGAGAAATATAAAACCCGTGTGATGCAGCTCGAGGAACGTCGTCGTCAAGAAAAGGGAAATTAGTAATACTGAAATCAAAATCACCCCTTTTATCGTAAATTTTAGTTTTTATTTTACAAGAGCCAATGATGGTAGTTAAATCCAAGAAAGGACAATATTTGGAATCATTGTTAGCTTTATAAAGCAGGTAAATAATGTTGACATAATCTAAAAACCGATGATTGTCAATAGTAAGGATACCTTCAATGTATACTTGCTGTTATCATTGAAAATAGAAATAAGGTGATCACTGCTTTGTACGGTACCATTTTGTAGTTTTTTTATGAAGTCACGTTTGTAACAGAACAGAAAAAGATCTGCCAATGAGAGGTGTTTCATGTTTGGGTAATTCCTCATATCCTAATTCTCTGCACTGACGTGATTAGAAGGCACATTTTGGTCCTTTTGATTATTTTAGTTTTTTTTTTTCCTTTTTATAGGGGAGGGTCTTCAAGATGTTTTGATTTTAGTTGCACTAACAAGATATTGCATGATTGATTGAATGATGCGTTAGAGTTAAACGTCCAGTGAGCAATATTTCAGCTATAACATGACAAGAAAAAAGTTCATCAATTTAAACTAGATGTTGTCAGAAACGACAGCTATCCCCGCACTCCCTGTTTGACACGGAAAACAGTTCTTATACGCCCTGGGCATAATTTTTTTTATTATTTTTTAAATCTATCTATTGATAGTCATTATTGTTACTAAAAGAATTCTAGGATATAGTAGAATTCCAAAAAATAAGTGGTCTTTGAGACTTTCAGGAAATTTATCAAGATTGGAATTGATATTTTTGAAATCCA
>MJUU01045312.1:48838-79660 GCA_002080025.1 Modiolus philippinarum
GAATCAAATATTTTTGAAATCCTATTTATGAAAATGTTCGTCCTAAACTACACACACATTTTAAGTATGGTTGCTAGGTAGAATTCCAAAAAATAAGTGGTCTTTGAGACTTTCAGGAAATTTACCAAAATTGGATTGAAATATTTTTGAAATCCAATTTATGAAAATGTTCGTCCTAAACTACACAAACATTTTAAGTATGGTTGCCAGGTAGAATTTCAAAAAATAAGTGGTCTTTGAGACTTTCAGGAAATTTTCCAAAATTGGAACCGCTTCAGAATCCTAAGTTTTCAGAATTTTGTTTTTTACCAAACACTTGTCAGAATATAAGATAATATGCCAAAATTTAAAAAAATATGTTTTCAGGAAATTTACCAAAGTTGGAACCGGAACCAAAATTCAAAAAGCTTATTGCAAATCTATAGACTATATGCAAAAATTCTGCATAAAGATTTGATCCCTAAATCCAAAAATGTAGGAGGAGTTTGCGTCACATGCCACATGTGTCTAATCCATATCTTTGGGTCTTTGTTAAATTTGACATTATGGGGCCTCTTGTTTGCACCAAGACCAATATAAAAAATCCGAAAGCTTATTGCGCATCTACAGACTATATGCAACAATTCTATAACAAAATTAAATCCCTAAATCCATAAATGTAGGAGGAGTTTGTGTCATATGCCACATGTGTGAAAATTGACATCATGGGCCTCTTGCTTGCACCAAGACCAATATCGAAAATCCGAAAGCTTATTGCGCATCTGCAGACTATATGCAACAATTCTGCAACAAAATTAAAACCCTAAATCCAAAAATGTAGGAGGAGTTTGAGTCACAAGAAAAAGTGTGACGGACGGACGACAGACGGAGGGTATTACATTATCCCCGAACTTTCTTCGAAAGTGCGGGGATAAATAGATAAAAAAAGGAAGGAATAAATAAACTGGAAGGAGCATGTTTGGATTGCCACTGGAAAAGGGAAGGAATGGACTAGGGCCGGAAGAAATGTAGAAGGGGTCTTTATACGGCATGCAGCGTGGCGTTTCTTCACACAGTTTGGCTACGATGGTTCGCGATCAAGCTTTCCGTATTATGACCTGGCTACCCCGCATAGACAGGGCATTCCCCTATTCACCAAATGGGGACAGGAACGACAGCTCTGTAGCCGAAGCCCTTGAAAACCGATTTAGGTACCGGGTGATATAAATTAATGAAAAGGGAATCTGGAAACTCAATTGAGTTTGACAATTTTTCTTTGAATTTGTTTCTATGTTGTGTCGTTCTTTAGGTATGTTTAAATGTGTTGACTATCATAATAAGTGGTGTCTGGTGTTCCTAAAATGCATATTACGATGAGTATTTTGTGTGTGCGGTTTTCATGTTGTTTTACAAAATGTCATTTTATTTTGGTGTCAAGTCCTTTTCAAATTATCATTTGGTCCGCCTTTCGGTTTCGGCATTTAAATACAAATAAACAGTTCCGGTTATCAACCCAACACGGCCAAGTGGTGTTCATCCTGAACGCAGTTCATAAACTGTTCATATTTAGACAATGTCATTCTTTACTGTGGTTTACTGTGACACAGCACTGATTGTTATAATTAAAATGTATTCAGGGTTTAAGCTGTGTATTGTTAGCTAACCGTACGAGTGATAACCGGAAGCGAAGAGTGTTTTTTCCTCCATTTGACGGGAGAGTTCAAATCCAGGATTTCTTCAGCGGTCGTTTATAAAATAATATATTATTCCTCGTCATCAAATCGATTGTAAAAATCTACTTAAGACCCACGTGTATATTGTAATATAAAATGTATATAAGTTCGTGTTCTGTCACAGAGTTTGATACTTTACATTTAAACATTGTTTGTATAGTCATATGGCATATGTCTTAAATTATTTACGTAATAGTTCAAAGTTTAATTTTGAGAAAAGGGTTGGTCAAGATCAATAAGCGCCCTCGATTAGCGCTTCGACCCGGAAGCGTTTTAGTTTACATATTCTTTTGGAAACGCTGTAATTTTATAACCATAAAATTCAAAGGCGTTAAATCTTCTTGTTGCAGAGCTACACTGTATGTCCAGACTTTTGGGGCTTCCCAATATTTTGATCTGAAGAGACATAAGTCGTCCATCTACACTTAATTTCAGTAACTTCGGTATCTAGTTCCTGTTAGTCAATTTTTGCTAGTTCGACAACGCCTGCAGATTGCAGATTAATTCAAACAAATGATTTTACTTTTTTAGTCTTAATGTTTATGTCTATAGCCACGTATTTTGCAGCACTAATCACTGCATCGTGTCAGAAGTTGGGCCCTGTCAACATTATTTTATTTCACTATTTGATCATGATTAGTATGCTTTTTGGATTTTACACGATTCCATCTTCCGAAGTCCATCTTCAGTTGTATATCACACTCTCATTGTTTAGCCCGGGACCTGAATCAATTTTCAGGGGCTCCGGCTTTAGAGCTGCTGGGCGCGTCCACAGTTGGTGGATAGGGGAATGCCATGTCTATGCGGGGTAGTCAGGTCATAATACGAGAAACCTGACCGCGAACTATTGTAGCCAAACTGTGTGGAGAAGCGCTTCATGCAGTATAAAGACTCCTAATATTATCTAAAGAGAGCAGATATAGAAGGCTAAATTTCCTGCCCCTACCCATTTCTCTCTTTTCCAGTTGCAATCAAAATTCGTATTGCCGGTTGTCCCTTCTTTCTTCTCTTACATATTTTTTGAATTGCTAAACTTTTTCTTTTTATATAGCTAAAATATTGGTCACTGGACATTAATCTCTAACTAATTAATCAATCAATCACTAGTTTTGTCTTCGTTGATGTTGTTTGTGGTAGCGATTTGTCCTTGTCATTGTCCAATTACTTTATAGATTTACAGGAACTTTTCAACATCTTACCTTGGTATTGTTTGAGAAGTAACACATACCATGGATTTCACTTGGTTTTGTCTAATGGTTAGAAAATGACAAAAAGCAATCAACAAAACAGATCTGTCAACACCATATTCTAGCTGTCAATGTGACGGGTGCCATGCATGGAGCCAATCATGCTTACCCTTCCAATGCAGCTGATGATACCTCAAGTTTCTGTAGCGGTTCGCATTGCTAGTGCTTTAGTTTTGTTACATTCTTGTTCATTTTTGTTCATTTGTTTTGTCTTTGTCATGCTGTCTAAATTTGTGTTGGGTATGAATTACCGTGATTTCTGATTTTGGAATCTCCCCTTTCCTTATTTTTGCTTCGGTATAATACCGTTTACCGATGTTTAACACAAGCCCTTGACAGATTTGGCTCATGTTTCTTTGGCTGTTTCTTAATCAAGAAACATTTCTGATAAGCCAATAAAATCAATCAAAACTGGTGAACAGATTTTAAATGATTTTTCTGGTTGCATTTGATCAAGAAAAGTAGCCCCAGCAATAAAAATGACGTCTGTCCCAATCTCAGAGGCTCATTTAGTTGCTTATATAGAGAAGCAACCCATAAAATACAACCAAAATCTGCCAAGGACATGGACCTCAAGCAATTGACTTGGGAAGGTGACATAGTGTTCTTGTAGTTTTGGTTTGACCACGTTGTATGTTTGGTATATCCCTTTCGATTGTATCTTCGTTTTGTGTAATAAAAAGTAGATTTCTACATAAAGCAAACTGAATCAACACTTTAAATACAAATAATGGGATGTATGTTACAACATAGCCACGTTTCATCCAAAAATTAATGGACCAAACAATATGATAAAAGTCCATTATTCTGACGCTAATTGTGTGGTATTTGTTGATGAGCTTACAAACAGCACATGTTGCAGTAAAAAAACTAATATTTATACATATAAGTAATTATAATAGAGGTTTTATTACTCTATTTGATATTTATTTTTTGCTATAAAATGGTTGATGGATTCCATGGGAAATCATCTATGTATTTTTTCTTTAATAACAATATGAAATTTCAATGTCAAAACACCTACCGTATGAGATAATTGTAAAAGCAAAATAACCATAATTCTTTTTAATTTCCACTGTACCCTTGAAAATGCAATATATTATATATTTTTACCCCAAAACAATCGAATATCTATGTTTATACGGAAAATTAAATGACTTATGCAAAACCCACATATTAACTGTTGTCATAGTGTAATATTTTAAAAGTAGAACATGGTCGTAAAAATATGAGAAAAATCAATTTCAACAAAATACGATTTATTCTTCGAAATATCTTTAGATGGCCATTTAACTTATATTTTTCAGTGTTGAAAAAATCCAATATATTTGAAAAGTCAGTGGAATTCCAACTATCAACGTATATATATACAAATGAGCTGACACACAACCTCGATAGTCTAAGTAACGCCAAGGAAAGTGCACAGAAGATTAACCTAATAATACAGTATATTCCAGGGTAAGGAGCAGTGGGCTATTGGCATTGGTTATGTTTAACAAATTCATGGAATATAACAATACTTGTAGAATGATGGTACTTAGTAATGTTGTTGTATCAAGACATTGGAATCCAAGTAAAACGTGGTAGTGCTCGAGCCGGAGCTCGAGTAATTTACATGCACCAGATGTCAAGCATCTCTGGTCGAAACAAAACAAAACAAAGTTTAATTGGAGTTGAGTAAAGAGTTGCAAGCAGTTCTTGAATGGCAGACTCACGGACGCTTCAACATATTCCATCGCTTTGGTTTACCTTGTGTAAAAAATGTGCCTTTCATTGTGCAGATTCTATCTTTGCCATATTTTGTTACGGAAGATATCAATATCATTCCTACAGAACACGTTTTTTTACACTAAACCAAAACAATGAAGGTATAAAGATGTATTCTCTCTATGTATCATGACATTTCATTTATGTAACTAATATTCTTATTTGCGAGATACACTATCATACTTTCAAATTTTGGCATTTTATTTATTTTTGTAATCCCTATTGTGACCGTTTGTTTTATAGGGCCCACATCTGATGCTTTCATTATTTCAGTTTTCTTGCAGTTGACTTGATGATTGCCCTGTGGTTATCTATATATTGTGATCAGGGTTTGTTGGTCTTTTGCTGGGCAATGGACCACAGTGATTGTAAGAACACTTTACCAGTTACTTTTATGTTTGTGGACGATTCTGCATCCATGGGATAAATAAACACATTCCCATGGGATAAATAAACGCATTCCCATGGGATAAATAAACACATTCCCTTTATTTGTTCATTGATAAAGAACAACAATGAAAGCGTTGTTCAATTGCTTTGTTTTACCATGTATTTGTAGATACTTTATCTCATGTACATTAACTCCATATCCCTTCATTGTTTATTGATGTATTGTTTGATATCAAGCAATAAAATGAGCTCGTATAAGCTAGGGTCCGTCTTGAATTTACTATGAAGTTTGAGCAAAGCTCATTGTTGAAAGCCTTTGGTGACTTCAAGATAAAAAACAACAACAAAAGGATTGTTTCATTGCTTGGCTTTACCATGTATTTGTAGAGATTTTATCTAAGATACGTGTATTTACTCTAAATCCTTTCATTGTATATCATAAATATGACACGACAGACAACACTTAATGGGGCACGTAGAAGAATCGTGAATACTATAACTCCCATTGAGGTGAGAATAACTCTTATCATGAGCCTTTTTGCACGTGCCTTTTTGTAGCAATCTTCAGTAACTGAGTCAATATTATATGTTTTTCGGGAATCTTCACAGGGGATACAGGTTCATATTCCCTGTCTGTGTTTTATATCCCTGTGCCGTCAGGCGAAGGGGATATAGGGCACAGACAGGGAATATGAACCCATATCCCATGTGAAGCCCGAATAACAATTATATTCTGCTAGAAGTGCTATAATATTTCTTTCAAAAGTGTTTTAAAATTGTGACTTTGCTACCACGGGGATACGGTCTCGTATCCCCTGTCAAGGTAACCAATCAAATTGCAGGATTTACCTGGATATTTAACTTCAGCAGAATATATTCGGAAAACTGCCAGGTAATATAAGTTGTCATGGAAATAGACAACGTCATAACATGAAAACAACATCAGGGTGAAATTGATAAGAGTAACATTTTTCGCAGATTTCATTTAATCAGGGCTCTTCATCGGAATATAAAGGTAATTCAGGTTACTGACGGGGTATATAACGTGACATACCCTGGATGTTTATTATATTTCCTTCGGCTTCGCCTCAGAAAATATAACTAAACATCCAGGGTATGTCACGCTATATACCCCGTCTGAAACCCGAATAACATATAATATTATGAATTTGATATTGTTTGAGAAATTTGATTAGTTGAGACCTGATCAAATGACCCACTGTATTTTTAGAAATTGACTAGAAAACAGTATATCAAAAAGTTATATCGCATGTTACTAAAAATAGAAATGCATATTGCATGTTTCTATGAATGTTTATAATCTTGTTTGATTTATTTTATGTTTTTTTTTCAAGAATCAATTACATGTACATACACAATGTAATTATATTATAGTGCTAATTAACTTTTTGATATATTTTTGAAATATTTCAACTATATCTTGAATTTGATAATTTAGACAAAGGATAAAAATGTCCTTTTCAGTGTTCATGTAAATTAATAATATAACAATTGTAGTCTGTGTATGAGGTCGATACGATGTTATATCGACCTGCAAAAGCATATCGACCTCGGATTTCATCCTCGGTCGATATGCTTTTCCCAGGTCGATATAACATCGCATCGACCTCATACACAGACTATAATTGTATAATATCTCCTTGCTGTAACGTGTCCCTGGAAATATTGCGATAATTATAGCTCAAAAAAGTCAAAGTGTTTCAGCTCATATTAAATTTTCTTTATAGGATTGTCTCAAATCAAATCACAATATAGCCTTTTCTGTACAATTTAATCAGTACATAAATAACGAGGCGTAATTTAATTGAATTAATACTATATTTGCCCTGTATTGTTTTCAGCAATTTCCTGTGAAATAAAACGTCTTGTAGCAATCAAATTTCAATTGATGTATTCTCTGTGAGACATTTGAATACCATTACCATGAAAATGAAATACATCATACAAAATTAAACTTCTTCATTTTTTTTTTTTTCAAAAATCTAATGAATGAGCAATGTGTTGCATTAAATAATAACTTTCTAGAAGACTAACAGAGAACAGACTTAATGCATAACTTGAAATTTTGCATCTGTTAACACTGAAGGAATATGGAGTAAATGTATAATAACTTAATACCGAAGTTACTGTGAATTTTGTTTCTGCATATGCGCATTTCGACAACTTATGTCTTTTCAGTGCAGATAAATTCTAAACGTTTGGAAGACCATAAACTCAAAGATGTTATAAAACTGAAAGAGAACAAAAAACCAAAAAGATCTTAACGTAAAGCAAAAATCAGCTAAGGACAGAGCATACGACAAAGTCTCTAAAAATATATGGCAAAACTAAGTAATGGAAAAACGCTTTTATTGTTGTTCTTCATTTTGAAGTCACCATGAGGCCTTCAACAATGAGCTTTATTCATACCTCAAAGTAAGTTCAAGACTGCCTCTAGCACCGGTTTGAGCGGAATTCATTGCTGGATGTCGAGCACGCTACATCCAGGTTTTTTTTAACATGGATGCAGGTCAATAAACATAAAATTAACTGGCAAAGTGTTCTTACAAATGATGTCATCCGTTGCCCGACAAAAAAGACTAATAGAAGACGAAAGCAACGCTTAAACAACCACAGGGCACTTATGATCACTTTATCGAGTCAACAGTTAGAAAAATTGGAATAATAAAATCATGAGATGTGGGCACAATAATCAGGTGGGCTGAACACAAATTTGAAATTATAAATTAAAATAAATGCAAAATTTGAAAGTAAGATAGTGCATCCATATGAGACATTCTCTCAAGAACAAGTACACCATAAATGAAATGTATATAGAGCATATATCTCTCTCATGAAAAATCTTTTTACGACCCCACACTGCAGGAGAGACAAACTCCAGTCTAAAATTAATAATGAAGGGATTTGGACTAAATGCAAATGAGACATCTATGTCTTAACTGTTCGTTCGGATTCTAATCGTCCTGATCTATACATTTAGAGCAATAGCAGTATACTCTATCCTGTTACTTTTTGTCTATGTAACTTGTATTTTGGCCTAAGTTTAGGTCCTTGTCATAGCATGTTCAGTATGGTGATGTTTAAATAACTGAAAGCTGTAGAAACATGGAAAGGGATTGACTTTATCGACATAATAACTTTTGTTATTAAACAAATAAACATTATAATGTATTCCTCCAGTAGGTGTTCAGACATATAATCCTGTTAAAATTAATAGCCATGAAATTTACATCTGCATCATTAAATTCTTGTAATTCCATTGATCAGTTTTTTTATAGGAGGTTATTTTTCCTCTGTTTCTGTTAACATTATAGTGTTAATGCGTATGAATCTGTTATGTTTGTTTTCTCAAACAAATAATCCCCGGAAATCTGAACATGAACCTGAAACATTAATCTTTGCCGTAACAGAGATGTCAGTGTGACATGCAGCCTACAGGAATAATGACTTATTAAGAAAAACAAAATCATTAAAGAGTAGCGATCAGAGGAATGTCATTTTTTCTGTATTTTTAATCAAGCTGTTAGGTAATCGATGAAAGGGTATGAGACAAAGTCTCTACCAATACATGGTAAAACAAGCAATGAAACAACGCTTTTGTTGTTGTTCTTCATCTTGAAGTCACCATTAGGCCTTCAACGATAATATAAGTTCGGGACAGCCCCTAGCACCGGTTTGAGGGAATTTCATTGCTAATTGTCGAACAACGCTACATCCATGTTGTCTTTTCTTATGGATTCGGAGTCTTCGGCACATATTTAATTAAACGGCTAAGTGTTCTTACAATTGAAGAAATACGTTGCCCGACAGAAATACTGAAGATAGTCACAACGTAAAAACAACCACAGGTATTCATCTAGTCAATTTCATGAAAACATTGCATAGGAAGGCACTAACAGGGGGTCAGAATAACATTTGGAAATTACTAGTTTTATAATATATAGCGTAACTTGAAGAAAATCATATACAGAAAATAAAGTTAGGGAAAAATATCACAGTCATCTGTATGAAAGCACGAACTTTATAGTGTCCAAAAGTAATTGTGACTCTTAAAAAGCAAGCCATTCAGTTCAGTGAAAACAAAACATGAACCAGTACTTCTAAATATCGCCAGTCAAAACTATAGAGATCAATACAACATTAAACGATCACAGGGCTCTCTAAAACTGGTGAAAATAAACCGATTATGAGAAAAATAATTCCCTCCTGCAAACATCAAGGAAACCAAAATGAACTTGGTGTATTCAAATTCAAACAAGTTCCCAGTAGATCTGAAGAAAGTACATCTTTTCGATTATGTATTTTTCACAGATTCCATATTACATGAATTTACAACAGCATATAAAGAAAATGTACACGAGACAAAATCCTTAAGTTACGTAAGAGCATTTTCACCTATTTTATTTTTGTTTTTGAGAAGAACATAAAGATCCTGGCATCTCTTTTTGGGCTTTTTAGATTAATTGAACTCGATCAACTCCCGAATAAAACTCGTGGTTCCTTTGATTCAGATGAAAACTATTGAATAACAATTCACCGAAGCAACGGTGAAATTTAGTTTCTGCACATGGCCATTTCGACAACTTTTGTCTCTTCAGTGCAGATCAAATCAAAACATTTCTATATAATCTACTACATATAATTCGTTTTATTTTAGCTGTTGAAAGATTGCATTGTTTTGAATGCCCGTGTGGAAATTTGTTACTCATTAAAAAAATTTAAGTTGTACTTTTACATTTTTTTTCGTCCATTTTCCATATAGATTCGTTCAAGATGTTGGAAGTTTAATTTAAAAAGATGTGACCAGGATTCTTCTTTACGACAGGTTTGTCAAAATTGAAAAAAAAAAACAGTATAACAACTGTAGACAGTATATGAAACAAAGTGAAGATTGACGAAAAACAACAAATAAATCGTAGTAACAGTGAGTCAGTTACTGTTTATTATACAACTTGGGTACTTTTGTAGGTAAACGCCGCTCCTGGTGGACCAGAGATCCCGTAGGGTATTTACCAGCCCAGAAGTCAGACTTGTCTGACGTGAAAATTTTACCTTGTCTTTTATAGAAATTTACTGTTTTAATTAAAATTCTTACCCATCGAAATACTGAGGCTTCATTTCGTTTATTGAACTCGGTGGGTGTCCTTGGTACTGAATGTGGCTTCCTATTTCAATATTTTGAGTACTGATTACTTCTTACTGCTAATTGTTGGATGATGGTTTTCCATTTATTCGATACTCATTCTGCTGATGGGAGGTTACTTATTGAAGCACGTGTACAGCATTACAAACTGCTGTTCATTATGCAATGTTGTCCTTTAAATATGCTTGTTTTAGCAGTTAATGTAAACTAAAGGAAAGTATTGTTAAAAATTCAGCAATGAAAAGGCAGACTTTAAGGTAAATGGTCTTCAGGAAACACCATTTTGCTAGTCATCAGTTTGTTTTAGCACATTTCTGGCTTGAGATTTCGACCCCCCCCCCTTTGTCGATATATTTAACTTGTAATATATTTCTTCATATCCATAAAAGTTGTAAGTAAAAAAAAAAGAACTATTTCATCAATGTTAAATGCAACTATTCTATATGATATACTTGAATGGTACGGAGTCTGATCGGTGTATTCCATTTAATTATTCATAAAGCTGAGAATAAACCCATGATACTAACTGATATAAGCTCAAAGACTACAAAGCATATCAACAACACGAAAAACGATTTCTACCGATAACTGATCATGGTTGGAGTGATGTAATTAAGTCTGGATGACGTGGAGGGTAGGATATATTGATAGTTCACTTAAGCGAAACGCATAAAATATTCATAAATAAAGATGTGTGGTGTATGGGGAATTCTTCCTCTTGAAAAATGAGTGATTGGTTCAATAAATTATTCAAGTGTTCCTACAATATTTGGTGTTTCATTAGTTCGATGAAATAGAATAATATTGACAGTGTATGATTCCAATACAATTATATATAATAATGGAGCCTTATTTTATCCAGACGAGTGTAAATATGACTATAAAAATCATCAGTTCATGTCCTTGTTCATTTAAATAATAACTTGTTTGAATGTTGTTGTATGGATATCGATAGAACAGACTGGGCGACAAACTCCACAAAAACCTGTGGTTTATTTAATTAAACTGGAAATTTCTTTGTGAGCTCCATCCTATTAATTTTATCTATAATTTGAAAATAAATCTAACAGAGTTAAATACATCAATTCTAAGATGATTTTCTGGTGAACGAAGTGAATTTCAATTAACAATGAACAAAGACAGAAAGTTGCAGAATTATTTTACTTTTGATTAATTATTCTGACTTTTGCTTAGACGTTGGCATTTTTTTCTTATTTAATTTTGTAATTTGTAATTCTATGAATTCAAATGAGGTAATACTTTTCTTGTGGATTCAATCAAAAAAGCGCACATCATTACTTTGCTATGACAAGACAAATTTTAAACCTGGTGAAGGAGGTATGGACACTTGCTCCTGTATTTTTGACTCAAGGACGGTGATTTAATTTTCAGAGATATTGTTTCAAAAGTTTGAGTGTTACATACAGTGTCAAAACATTATCGATTTAAATGCAATTTTACACTTTTTAACTTATTAAATGCAAATATAAAGATATTTGAAAAAAAATTAAAAATTTGTTTCATATATAAATATCAATTCCTGAACCAAATAAACTAACTGCCAGTGGAGTGAGCTAATGTTTGAACGTTTCAACAAAAATATTGGTTGTTATTCCTGGTGTCCTTCAAAACGCATGACCATTCAGAAGCACTGCAATACACCATCTAACATGTTTTTCAACATTCTTAGTTAACTATGAAAACGGACCAAAGTAAGACAAAATTCGATGGAAAATTAAAAAAAAACTCATTTGCAAGACCTCATGATGAAATCAAAGTGTGGAGTAAATGTTCGCAATAGAAAACCAAATATAGCAATCATAGCAGCTGAATCATGAGCACAACTTTGATTTTCTAACAAGATCAAGCGGTGTGTTCATAAACTGAAAAAAAAACAACTGCAGTAGAAAACTGAAGGAACAAAGCACAAGATTACACAAATCAAAGTCCAGAGACAAGGCAAAACCGAGAAAAACAGAAAGCAGACGACTAAAGACAAATCTGAAGAATACCTGATAGTTACTCTACTATCTTAATTGGATTCATTCAAATTGTGTAAATGATTGTATTTGATTTTCATTTTTTCTTCATTCTATCAAGGCATCAAAACTTTAGATTTGTCTTTCTTCTGTTAAGTCCTCTTCCTCAACAAGAACTTTACTTCTTATCGAACAATGTATTCGACTTGGGTAAAATTAAAGGATCTTACTTTGTCAAGGAATACATTAACTCCAAAAACAAAATTCACAAATTCAATATGGATGACGTCACTTATATTCTGGACTCTATTCATTTTGTCCACTTTGGTGGGTTGATATTTCATTTAACCTTCATTATTCGTATGAATGATCATTGTACATCCCTAATTAATTACAGTATTTGGTTCTTCATTTTATAAAGCAGATTTTACACAACACATTCTTTGTAAGGTAAAAAGAAAATCACAGCGCTAAATTATTGAATTTTAAACTTCTATATATTCTTGATATTTTCTATAAAGTAAGTGAGAACCGGTCCGTCAATCCAAAACGAATAATCCAAGGACAATGGCAACATTGGGAAAAAACAAAAAAACAGAGACACAACATGAGTATGGCACAGAAGAGAAAAATGAAGACACACACACAGAAAGGTGAACAACACGGACCCGATAAAAACCATGGGTGGGATCAAGTGCACCGGTAAAGACACCAGCCGTGTTGAACACCCGGGGTTGAACATGTCAAATCCGGTAGTAAAGTCAAATCCGTATAAACCATTTTAAGTAGGTATATTTGCTATATACTTGTTACTTCGGTATTTAGTTATTTGAACTTACTACTGGATTTTCAGAAACAAAATTACAGAAGGCAAAACTTTGAATGGTAAAAAAGTAATATTTCATTTATCTTTTTTATGAATTTCTGATTCCTTCTATCCATATGAAAAATCATTACATATTTATCTATACGTTAAGAGGCTGGCTTGATTTTGTTTCCTCCTGGTTACAAAACATACATTAAGTTATTATGGATTTTTTTGCAAACATTAACAAATTATGAAGAGATCAAAACACTAAAAAATACATTAAAACAAATAATTTTGCTTTTCTTCAAATCTAAAAACTCACGAAAAACAAAAAATAAACGGTAAAGTGTAAAATATGCCCTTAAGATGTCCCAATCGTCATGTGGTTTTCTCCAGTTCAATGGCTTTAATAATTTTACACACGGACCCCACCCTTTATTTAATGAATGTCTTCTTTATGTCAAAGTAAGACACCTGACAATTTTTCATAACTTCCTAGCTTTTAGCCAAAAAAATTGTCCTAATGTTAAATTAAGGAAAAATCCAGAGAAATCCACTACCCGCCAATTTTTAATGTCTTTTATCTCGGTTTAAAGCGAACGGTCCTATATATTTCTTTTTATCGTTTTATTAAGGCTACAGTGCTTTGTAAAATAAAGTAGGTTTCAAGAAATCCTTCATATAAACAACATTAGGAGTGAGTATCCTTAAGTAACAAGAAAAAGTTTACACATGCAAGATAAACTGCACCTTTATTGAATTTAACAAATCATCAAATTATTTGAATTTACTAGCTTTGTTTTCCCACAAAGGAAACCTGGAGTTTGTGTTTATCGTTCTTTGACTTTATTTTTTTTTTTACTTTCAGGGAACGGAGTGGAAGCGTGGTGCAGTTTCCTGACAGAAGGAAAATGCACGTACCAGTTCATTCTAGAAATGATAACTTAAAGTTATTTTGAAAGTGTCTTTTGTCACAGCTGACGATTACCTTGCAATATTTTTATTCTTTTATTCTTTAGAATAAAAAAGAAATAACAGCTGAACATGTTCTTTTGATCAGTTTATTTGACGGCCCTTTTACTATAATTTTATTTAGTTTATGTCTCTTTATTCTATTTATTTCCATTGCAAATGATTGCTGTAAATTTAGGTTCTGCATATGCGCATTTCGACAACTTATGTCTCATCAGTGCATATCAAATAAAAATATTAGGAAATCCATAAACCGCAATAAGTGTAAAAGCTGATAGAGAACAAATTACTAAAAGGATCTAAATAGGAAAGTCAAAATCAGCTAAGGACAGAGCTATGCAAGAGGGAGATATTACTTAGGTTTTAGCAAATTTTCTTAACTTTGGATTTTGCAAATTTTCAAATAAAATCGGTTTTTGGGCCACCACCGAAGAACTGGCTACTGGGTTGCTGAATACCCTCGGGGACTAACAGCAGTGGCATCGGCCCAGTGGTAACAAATAACAAAATACCAATGTTACTGTAAATTTAGGTTCTGCATATGCGCATTTCGACAACTAATGTCTCATCATTGCAGTTCAAATAAAAATATAAATGATGAAGGACGTTTGATTAGCAATTATTATTGCTTATTCTTATCCTTATTTGTATAACTTCCACCTTTTAATACAAAAAGTATCTGTTCTCATGTCAGCATGTTAAACCATCAGGCAAAATACTCTTTTTTTCATGTACAATAGGCTTTTAATATCAGAAATGAATAATTGATTGGATTTTGTGAGTGCAATATGCACATGTTTGGAAAAAGAGGATTATGATCGGTCATTGCCGTTGTTGAATAGAATATTATTAAGGAGTCTACGTACCTTTTTGCCAAGCATCCAGCCGAAATAGACCCAACCAAAGTCATGACAAGTTGTGCAAAAATCACCCAGTTCATATCCTTCAAATCTGAAGCCGTTTGACATCCTAAATCGAATAATGTTGGTCCTAAGAATGCTACACCCATCCCAAAACTTCCAAAAGTCAGACAATCTGTCATGACAGAGATCCAGTTATCTTTTAATAACTTTTTAAAACTAACTCTTTCTCCTGGTAATCCATCTGATTCATTAACTGGAAATTTCAGTTGTTTATGTTCTGTATCTTCCTCTGTCTTTTCTGGAACCGAATCTTGCTTTTCCTCTTTCTCGGTCATTGCTTTTTCGTTTCGTTATGTATTTTGAGCGTTAAATTTCAGAACTGTTGAGATTTGTCAGCAACTTAATATCAAACAATTACACCAGTTGAAAGACTTTAGAGATGGAAAATCGGTCTGAGCACCTGGACCCATATTGTTCCCCTCCATGTCACCATGTCCTCCTTTTCTGGTATCTTTTATCAATAAAAAGAATCACTTTTCAGCAAGTATCCGAGTGAAAGTCTTATTGTAACATGTGTTACAATGATATGACAGTGGATTAGGCAGATAGCTAGCAATTTATAACACAAAACGCTGAACGATCGATGGAGTCAAATGTAACGAGAGATTACACTGATCACAGGTAACGGCGGTAGATATAAACAATATCTATATTTGATATTAATTATAAATCATCACAAATATCCGCTGGCCATTTTCAGTATCCACATATTGATCTGTGTAAAATGTTTACCAGCCAAACTATTATATAACACAATATATGTGACCTGCAGTAGAGCATAACAAAATATATGTTATCGTATTCGGAAGAGGATTATAAAATATTTAATATTTAAGGATATGTTTATTTATAGACTTTAACTTTACTTTAAATTAATCAGGGTGTTACAAATCATACATCACAATACAGTGATGTGATAATTTTGTAAACGGTGGTATTCATTTTATGATTGGTTAATTTTGTTTTTTGCCAATGACAAGAATCACATGAAAGTATGTTTAAATGGTGACAACTCTGCCTTGACCAGTAAAGATATGGATGCATTGTAGTTCAACAGCTAACAATGGTTTCCGCTGTAAATGGTGCAAGGGGCTGTCTTGAACTTACTATGAGGTATTAGCATAGCTCATTGTTGAAGACCACATGATGACTTCAAGATGAAGAGCAACAATAAAAGCATTGTTCCATTACTCGTTTGTACCATATATTGATAGAGACCCATATACATTGACTCCATATCCTTTCATTGTTTATTAAACTGTGGCAACTCTGCTTATCATACCTCATTGCTTTTTGTATTCAGTTGAGTTGTGCTGATCTTGTTTTTGGTATATGACAAAATCTCATGAAAGTATGTTTAATATTGGCAACTCTGTCTTTGGCTCTTGACATCCTCTTCAATTGTAATGACATCTACATTTTCATTGGTTCATCTTTAAGTAACATATTCAGTCCTTAGCTTCGGGCTTTCCATTTCGATACTGTTGATTTTTTTTGTTCTCTATCAGCTTTTATGAATGTTTTGATTTGATCTACAATGATGAAACATTAAAGATATCAGTCCCTTGTGGAAAAATTTGAAGTTTCGGTCCGAACTCTGATTCAAGATTCTTTTTACTTAATGTTTGGATGATCATTTCTTTTAACTGTCTACCACCTTTCCATAGTAATTGCTGTTGAGTTGCTACCGAACACTACCGCTATGGAAGGGGAGGTTTTGCATGCCATACAACCGCTTTAACACACTATTTCTTTTAGAATGCCTGTACCAAGTCAGGACCATTGCGGTCGACATTTTTTCCGGCGGTTTCCATCCGATTTGTCTTTTTTCCCTTGGACTTTGGATCTCGCCATCTCTGTAAATTTTGTTATTCCAGTGGTTTCCATCCGATTTGTTTTTTGCCTCATGGACTTTGGCTCTTGACATCTCTGTTTGATAAGTTTGTTATTACCCAAATTTATTTATTAGTTATTTCTAGGAATCAAATCATACTTTTGTCCGAGTTTCAAACCTCTATTTTTTTAAGGTTAGTGAGGACACCTGACCCAAAAAATAATTCCGAATTCAAAATGGCTATTTTTTTAAATATATTACTATTGAATATATACCCTTTCTTTGATATAAATATTGGACCACCTTCCCAGGCGTTTTTCTGAGATAAATAGGGTCAAGGTCACCTCCCCCTGAATAATGGTCCGAATTCCCATTTAACCCCCTTTTGACCATATAAAAAACAAATTGTACATTGTTTCTGTAAAAAGGGTGATTTGATTAAAAGTTTTTGTTGTTTTAAGAGTATTTCTAAAAATATATCCACTTCTGTCAATTATTTTTCCAATATTCCCAATTATGTGCACATTGAGGTTAGATTTTTTTTATCACTTTTTGTCCCCTGGAGGGCCATAAAAAGTGAAATTCAGAAAAACTTCCGAATTCAAAATTTAATTTTTTTACTTAAATATATACCTTTCTACGATATCTTCAAAATATGAAAAAAATCAGTATAGCAAACCAGGCTTTTAAGAGACCTACAAGCATTCAAAGTTGACAACATTGCCCTCCCCCCTTCAAAAAATTTTGCCGTCACTAGAACAAAAACCGGAAGTGATGTCACCGGATGTGCTTATAGCACAAATACCAAACTAAAATAGTCATTTGACTGTATACGGTCGTCACTTGACTAGAACAGGAAGCTGTAGATTACACATGTCAAACCGGAAGTGGATACTTTCTTGCCTACTATTAATCATAAATACAAAAATTTCATCTACAAATTCAAATTTTGTGATATATTGTACGATAGTTCGACACGCGACTCCACAGGAGTCCTGTGGAGAGATAAAGGAGCGCGCATGTGGGACTGGAAATAGTTTTTATTATCAATTGGCCACCGTTTTATATTTTGGATGGTGTTGACTAAATAAATGAGTTGATATTTCTTGCCGCGGTCAAGCAAGTGGCAAAACTTTCAATTTACCGACATTAGAATTTAAACTCCCACGCTCTCAAGCTTTCACACTAACCATCGTACAAAGACAACATTGTATACGTTTGTCAGGTTTTCACGTCTGATATATCTACAGTGTATACATTTGACATCGATGAATCTAACACATTGTGTAAGCTTGGGGTGTTAATCTTGACTTCATTACATTCAAAGTTTTGCCACTTCCTTGACCGCGGCAATATATTTTCTTGTTCCAAACTTCTAGGGAGAGATCGTTATAAAACGGAAATCAGCAGTGGCTTGTTCTGGCAGTATTTCTATCATGTCTGCGTTACTTGTTTAGAAGTGGGGTACTGCTATTGTTGTTCTAAGGTGAATTCTCTCTTCCCACAATAGTTTCTAAAGTTTTATTTTATCATTATTTCTCCTTTTCTTATCCTTTTGTGTACATAATTTACTTTTTCACTACCATCTCTCTATTTTATTTTATTTCTTTCTAGTAATTTTCCCCTTTTCAGCACTTTTACTATGTTAATTTATTATTATTTTCTTTTTCTCACCTTATTTCAGTATTATTTGCATTTTTTATCATATATAAGCAATGAAGGGATATGGAGTAAATGCACATGAGACAAAGTCTCTACAAATACATGGTAAAAAGCAATGGAACAACGCTTTTATTTTGCTCTTCATCTTGAAGTCACCATGAGGCCTTCAACAATGAGCTTTGCCCATACCTCATAGCAAGTTCAAGACGGCCCCTAGCACCGGTTTGAGCGGAATTCATTGCTAGATGTCGAGCAACGCTACATCCGTGTTTATTCTGGCCATGGATGCGGGATTGTCAACAAACATTAAGGAAACTGGCAAAGTGTTCTTACAATCACTGTTATCGGTTGCCCGACAAAAGCACAATGTCCCCAGCTGGTTGGCAATCACAACATATAGACAAACACAGGGCACTAATCAAGTCGATTGTGAGAAAACTTGGTATTATAAATTAGTGAGATGTGGGTATTTATAAACAGGTGGTCAGATCACATTTTGAAATTACAAAAATACAAAATTTTGAAATTGTGATAGTGCATCCATATGAGAAATTCTCTCAAACACAAGTTCACCATACCTAAAATGTACCTAAATATATGAAGGAATTTGAATTTTTCCCGCCATTTTGCTGTTTCCATGACAACCGTCGCTATTTTGATATTTAAAGCAAAACTCGTTTCTAAACAGTCTAAGTAACCTTCCTGTCAAATTTTAGTCATTTTGGTGCAATTTGAAAATTTCTCGCCATTTTCTGTTCCATAGCAACGGTCGCCATTTTGATGTTTTTAAAACCAAAGTTCGTTTCTACACATGCTCAGTAACCTTCCTGTCAAATTTCATTCCATTCTGAACATTTTTAATTTTTTCCTGCCATTTTTATGGTTTAATCACGTGACAGTTGTCCTCACTAACCTTAAGAGAGATCTTGGGATTGGCATAATTTTTATGGTCTTTTGGTAATCTGTAATTTTCCACCTTTTATAAAAGCTTACTGTTTTATCTAAATTCAAAACTCTTGAAAGTATTGATGCTTGAGTCCTTGTATTGCACTCGGTAGATATCATGGGACTATAGGTATGGCTTCCTATTTCCATACCTTCGGTATTGAGTACCCCCTTTAGACTTTTTTCTTGGAGTAAGGCTATCTATGGTGACTTCAAGATGAAGATTAACCACCAAAGCGTTGTTCCATTAATAAGATCTACAATGTATTTGTACAGACTTTGTCCCATGTACATTTACACCATGTCAGTGTTTATTCCACATATGTCAGATTCTATTGCTGCTGATGGTTGGTTACTCCTTGAATACGGGTACAGTATGGCGAAATTTGCGGCTTATTATTCAACTTTTGTATTTTTGTAATTTGAAACCACTGTATTACTGCTACTGCCTGGTGGACCAGAAGTCTCGAGGGTATTTGCCAGTCCAAAAGTCGGACGTTAGTCTGACATGAATTTTAGTTCGCGTATTATTAAAAAAATATTGTTTTTATCTAAATTTAAACATCTTAAAAATACTGATGTTTCATTCCTTGTATTTCACTCGGTGAATACTCTTGGAGCTTGATTATGATATGAATTTTTTGTGTCGAGTACTTATAAATATAGCTATATATGGATTATGGGCTTCAGCATAACGAAATTTACAGTTTGTCTTACAACTTAAGTATTTATTGTATGTTTAAACCCGTTTTAATTTATTGTCTTCGGAATGTTTGTTTTTATTTGTAGAGAAATTAATTGTCGGAATGGCCATCGCTTGTGAATTTTTCGACCATTATAGGTGTTTACAGTTATCCTGTTTTTTTTTGTAATCTGTAAAATGGAAATTTGCAGCCATGTTGTATTTGTCATTCAACGGTATTTTTAATAGGGGGCAAGGAAGGAAAAACTGGAAAAGCCAGTATATATTGAATTAAAGGCAAATCATACCTTACAAATATCAATAATAAGTGACTAGAATTCGAAAACAATATCACGCTGATATAACTTCATACCAATAGTTGTTGTTGATTTATCACAAATTTAAACTTACCTTGCATTCGAAGGGATACCATCTGTGTTTTCTCCTGGTTGACACATAATTATTCATGACCAAACATTAAGCAGAGACATTGAAGTATGCATTACACTTTATAGATATGCTATAAGCCCTATGTGAGGGCAAGTTTTGGTAATTTCATTGCCGTCTAAAAATAAAAATTTATGCCCATACTTGCCGATCTGTTTCTGCATTCCTATGAATTTTTGCAAGAAGTTAAAAATCGTCTCACATTATTTGGTTTTTACCCTTGACATATTGGTGATATTCTTCCTTCTGGAAATTAAAAAAAAAAGAAAAAACAGTAACATGAAATATGAACTTTTGCAGAAACTAAATTAACAGTTACTTCTGTATTTTGTTATTTGATTGGTCCAGTGATTATTTCTTATCAAAAGGACTTTCAAAATACCAATCTCATGTGAAAATCCAAAATACAACTGTCAAAATAGTTTTGAACCGTTTATAGACGCAAAGATTGATAATTGTATGAGACGTGATGACATTAAATATAAAAATAAAAACTTCGCTAATCATTGGATTTTACCACTCCATATATTGATGACGTTCTGGGATAACCAATTTAGTGTAAATTTAGTTTTTGCTTATTTCCATTTCAACAATTATTGTTTCTTCAGTGCAGATCAACTAAAAACATTTGGAATATCAGGATGCAAAAAGAAAAATAGTCAAAGAGATCTAAATGAAAAACCAAAATAAGCTATTTGCAAGACAAAGATACTCCTTAGTTTTAAGCAAACTTTTCTAAAATTTAGATATTGCAAGTTTTCAATTAAAATCAGTTTTCAGGTTTGTGATTAACCTCGAGGGCAAACAGTCCACTAGCAGCGGCATCGGCAAGTGGTAATCAATAAAAAAAAATACCTGAATTACCGTGTAATTTATTTTCTTCATGTTAATGTTAATTTATTTTTTCTAACAAATCCAAGAACCAAAAAAATCAAAGCTATTGTAAATTAAGTTTTTGCATATGGCTATTTGGACAAGTTATTTCAAAGTCAACTTAAAATTAAGAAATAATGAATAAAAACACAATTACCTGCAATATGTCATTTGATGAAATGCCAAAAAAGTGTCTTTAGTTTTTAGTAGAAAGAACTTGGGGGAAAGTTTATATGCACCCATTTTTGTTTAATTCATTTGTTCTGAGCGACATCTTATTTATAAAATCACTGAACCCATCAAAATTATGTTCACGGCCAAATTTGAAGTTGGTTTAACTTTTTTGAGTATTTGCATGTTTCGGTTTACTGCTTATTTTTTAATTTCAATTTAACTTTGACATATTAGAAATAAGAGTATGGGTTATTGATGAAAAGAGCATAATGACATTACAGACAAAAACTTTGCTTAATCATTTTACTTTACCCCTCCATATATTGAAGATATTCTTTGATTTAATCTAAGTCAACTCGAAATTTAAAGGTAACAACCAACAGAAACGGGAAAGATTGGCCTCAAATTTAGATTTTATCTCGTAATTGACAAAGATTGGTTATTTCAAATTTCTATCGTGGATTCCCCGTTTCTGTATTAGTAACATCCCTTCTGTTCCTGTATACTGTTTATATGAACATTATTTGTTACAATCTATTACAGCGTCATCCAAATACGATGACTTCCCAAATAGATTCTAACCAGGTAACTACTTCATGTTAATGAAGAAAAATGCTTGAAATCGGTCTTCTTCTTTATCTATACCTAATATTTTTTACGTTTTTTTTTTTGGCAGCTTTCTTTCGAACAATGATTTTTTCATGAAGTCGGGGTGACAAGTTGTTATTCTATGTTTCTTTTTCTTTTTTCTTATTATTTTTTTCTTCTTCCAATGATTTATGTCCGGGCGATTATTTTTATATGGCTTGATGAAATGATTTGAAACTTTGCACAAAGTTGGAGCACCGTGTGAAATTAAATGCTGTGCGTTTTAAAATATCAAAATGGCCGC
Source organism: Modiolus philippinarum (assembly GCA_002080025.1). Classification (NCBI taxonomy): domain Eukaryota; kingdom Metazoa; phylum Mollusca; class Bivalvia; order Mytilida; family Modiolidae; genus Modiolus; species Modiolus philippinarum. Next base: position 71,310 of record MJUU01045312.1, read on the forward strand.
CATTTCCAAGATAGACGCCAATTTACGTTGAAAAATTTGGGATTCTATATCCCAGGAAGTGCATGGGGGAATTAGTTCATACTTTGTAGAAATGCTCAGTAAGATAAGAGGAAATAATTTTGCGACAAAAAGTTCAAAATTGCCGCTGTTTCCAAGTCTGGCGACTTAAATACGAAAAATGTTTGTCTTTGTCCGATTTCTATCGAAAAATGATTTCTATATGGATTTTGAAGCGGGGAATTAGATGGAATCATCGAATTGGTTGTCTGGGTGACATCGGCTATTGGTTGCAATTGCAAATATAGTTATTTTTTTTTTCAGCGGACGCAATTGGTTTTGCAATTGTCCTTTTTTTATGGAAATCAAAATCCGATTTTAATAGGAATTAACAGCCTATTACAACAAAAGCAGACTCAATTCCCTTTATCAAAAAGAACAAACAACAAGACAAACATTGATTCTGTGCCTTTTTTCTAGAGGGAATGCTCATAGAAATGTGTCCGTACCATACAATTATGAACACCAAATAGTACTATTTATAGCTATAACAACAACTTTTCAGTCACTATGACGCTTTGATGCATGAAGTTCTTAGTAATGACAATTCCAAATTGAAGATAGTATTGAACATTTAAATAGAATTATTAAATCTATTTTTTCTCTATTTAATTTATGATTTTGATCTTTATTGTTTATCTGTAAACACTCATCTTGTCTTTGAATATTTTTGAATTTAATATTTCCATAAAATATTCTATCATAATTCCTAAAATGGTAATAATTTGAACGTTTTTGTTTTGATTTTAACTTCATATTTGTACAAGTGATTTAAGTATTGAACTAATGAGTAAAGCTTATTTACCGATTCTTTAATAAGTCATTTACGTACCATAACAAATTCATATTAACTTAACTTTTACTTTGGAAATATTTGTTGTTTTTAATTAGGATATCACGAAATCTATTGTTTTGTTTTGACATAGTCCTTACATATACAAGTACAGTTTTAACAGTGCTTCTATTACTAATTTATCCATCAACCAGTTTACTTACTTGTATAAAGGAGGGGGTTATTAAATACTGTGAAAACTTATAAAAGCTCTGGTGTAAATTACTTTTGGAGTGTGAAAAGTTCTATTGAAGTTTTAGATAAACTACAATCAATTCAAAGACAAGTCTCATCCATTGACCGTTATAATTTTTCCACACGTTATACAGTCCGATTAAATCCAATCCGGGACATCTTATTAAATGGTCATATAAATTTCTTGTCTGCAGTTTTCTGCAGGATTCTTCTTTAATGTTACCTACAATAATCGTGGTTCCTGCACATGTAATGATATGTATTAATGCACTCATACTTTTGCTGGACAACATTTTTGTTCGTTTTGGCAACACTATTAAAAAAGGTCATAAGATGATAACAGCAGGTATATTGACGATATCCTTACTATTGACAATCAGGCCAGTTTTTAGATTATGTAGACACTTTTTACCCACAAGAACTGAAATTGAATAAAGCTAACAATAATGCCAAATACTGTTCTTTTCTGGATCTAACTTTCATTATTGACTCTTGTAAAATAAAAACTAAAATATATGATAAAGGATGATTTTGATTTCACCATTACTATTACTACTTTATATTTTCTTTAAGGATAAAAGAGATAGCTCCATCTGTATTATAGATATAACAATTTGATATCTAAATATGGCATAACTTACATTCTTAACGTAATAGGGGATATCGACAAGATACTCTGCTTGCATCCGTTAAATTAGCCTTGAGATCTAGTGTCCTGAAAATTTTACACACATACTGGCTCCTCCCTGATACTGCCGATGTATACTGAAATATATGATGTTTCTGAATCAAACCCTTCGGAAATTTTGAGTTTTGAAGACAGTGTGTTACCAGCAAACTAGGCTGCTTGAGCTAGCCGACGGTTTAACGGCTAGCACCCCTTGACCCATCTCTAAAAATTACTTAAAGTAATTTTTTCTCTCCTTTCAAAATCATGGTGAGGGAGTAAGTAGTCTACCTGTATTGGGTTTTATTCGTATGTTTATTATACTGTAGAGAAACAGGACAGATGAAAGGGAGGTTTGGGTACCCACGCTACCGCTGGCTTTTGCTAGTGCCGGTGCCAAGTCCGGCTGTCCCGAGTTCCTATCGTTGTTTTGTCTTTTGTCTAATTTGTGTTTTCCTGTGTAGTTCCCTGGCAGGCTGTGGCATGTGACTGTAATTTTCAGCCATTGTAGATGTTTCCTGTTATCCCCCTTTTTACATTCTTTTTGATTACTTTTAAATGATGACTTTCGACTTTATTTACTATATTCGGAGCTCTTAATGACACTCCCATTTTTAGAGATTCACATATTAGTACTTTATTTTTTTTGTGGGGGTTGTATTTTATTCCGTTTGTTATACGTCTTCGTCAATTACGTTCTTTCTGTAAGTGATTTTATTTGTGTTGTTTTGTATAGCACACTAATTTTTTTGTTTAGTTTTGTCTCTGTCGATGATGTCTGTGATCCAGATTTTCCATTGTAATATCAGTGTACAAAGAGATAAAGAAGTGTTTTTTTTCCTTGGTCTTGCTTAGGGGTTAGAGAAGTAGCATTTACCATGGATTTTCATTGGAATTGACTTAGGGTTAGAGAATTACATTTACCGATCAGCCATCCAAAAAGATCTTTCTCTTTTTACTAAGTACATGTACTGGGATTAACATTTCACTGACTTACGACTTGTCAAGTTCAGTTGCTGTTGAGTTGATTCCTAACACTGCTGCAAAGGAAGGGAGGTCTGGCGCACCATAAAACTGGTTTTACTCGCCAATTCTGTTGAAATGCCTCTACCAAGTCTGGATAATAGCGGTCGACAATTATTTTGGTGGTTTCCATCTGTTTGTCCGTTTGCCTCATGAACCTCTGCTGTTGACAACTCTGTTCAGTAACTTTGTTATTAACCCTATTTGCCATGTATTCTGAGTAACTTTGTTATTACCCCTATTTGCCATGTATTCTGAGTAACTTTGTTATTACCCCTATTTACCATGTATTCTGAGTAACTTTGTTATTACCCCTATTTGCCATGTATTCTGAGTAACTTAGTTATTATCCCTATTTGTCATGTATTCTGAGTAACTTTGTTATTACGCCTATTTGCCATGTATTCTGAGTAACTTTGTTATTACCCCTATTTGCCATGTATTCTGAGTAACTTTGTTATTACGCCTATTTGCCATGCATTCTGAGTAACTTTGTTATTACGCCTATTTGCCATGTATTCTGAGTAACTTTGTTATTACCCCTATTTGTCATGTATTCTGAGTAACTTTGTTATTACGCCTATTTGCCATGTATTCTGAGTAACTTTGTTATTACCCTTATTTGCCATGTATTCTGAGTAATTTTGTTATTACGCCTATTTGCCATGTATTCTGAGTAACTTTGTTATAACGCCTATTTGCCATGTATTCTGAGTAACTTTGTTATTACGCCTATTTGCCATGCATTCTGAGTAACTTTGTTATTACCCCTATTTGCCATGTATTCTGAGTAACTTTGTTATTACCCCTATTTGCCATGTATTCTGAGTAACTTTGTTATTACCCCTATTTGCCATGATTTTTGGTTGTTGCTTCAGTTTTCATTTGGAATTTTATTTTTTTATTGTCATGCTACAAATCAGAGATAACTCCTGGAAACCCGTGTACTGTACAGCATAACAAAATTTACTGTTATGCAACTTGTGTTTTAATTGTATTTTGCTAAGACAACTTGACAAAGGATAAACTATTCGATTTCCAAGCTGTAGTGGCTTTTTGTAATTTTAGAAATACACTAGTACTTATTTAGATATATTAATCGGAAATAGACATAAACGTTATTTCATCGGTTAATTTTACCATGTAATATGTCGGGAATTTGTCTTATGTGCATTTACCCCATACCTACAATGAATCAGCCCTTATTCTTACACATTTACAAGTAAATATTTTGACCTTCGATAAACTATTACTAAAAGATTGGCTTATGTATATAAAATCTGTTTGTTTGTTCCTAAAATTCTGTTGCTGCTCATAATACAGACATGTTTTCTTTGGTCTTTTTGTTTTAGTTGAGCAAATGCTTTTTTTTTTTATTATCAGACAGTGAATTATCCTTATATTACAATACCAAATATAGTGCCTCCTCGAATATGACCTGAATCTCACTTTCCTGTATGGTTTAATATAAAAGTACAGAGACGAAGGAAACATAATCTGTTATTTCTGTGTTGTTATTGGAAACGTCTGAAATTGGAGCCATCATTGACCTATACAAAATGAGCAGACTCTACCTGAAGGGTGCAGTATTAGTTTATAGCTATATTAATACCACGGTTAATCAATTATCGATTTATTTGTGTCTGAAGCTCTGTCATAAGATCTAATTTCACTTATGTTTAATAACGGTCAACTAAATAAAGAATATACCATTATTTACTTTTAAGTTGGATATTTTTGGTGCAAAATATTTTCACACACAGCAGCTGCAATGTAGGTGTAGCGAGTTGTCTGTTCTGAATGATACAAGGAGAAATGGTTGTAGAAATGAGTCGTAGACGGCTGTATTCTCACGAGGCATTCAAGTGGATCAATCACAATATCTGTGATCAAAAACTTGCTTCATGATACATTTATTCACAAATATAGTAATTTAAAGTTGTATCTGAAAATGCACTACATAAGAGATCTTTTCATACTAATTTGTCAAAAACCTACTTAAATATCAGTTTTGGGCAATTTTTCGCTTCCAAAATATTTAGGTACTTAGCTTCATTTAAAATCCAATGGGTAATATTCTTTGTCTCATGGACTTCGGCTCTTGACAACTCTGTTCCGTAATTTTGTTATGAGCCCCATTTGATAAATATTAAGAATTTGCAGATATATTTAAATAAAAAACAATGAATAAGATCATAGAAACACAAATACTCTTGTTATTTTGTAATGCTGTACATGTGTTTCTAAGAGTAACCTCTCAACAACAACATTAGAATCAAAATTGATTAAGTTCATAATTAAATACTTTATGCCATACCCCTTTTAGTCTCTGAATACTCCGACTGCAGAATAAATCTACTCAATATATAATATTAAAGATTTACCATACTCTGGCCATTCACCAGACGCACTAATGATTTAGACTTTTGACATGATAGATTTTTATAGACTATCATAGAGTAAAGGTTTTATATATTATTTGTTCTTTGTCTTTCCAGAATGGTAATTTAAGCATTTAGAGAGCAAATACGTATTGCTATTTGATCATTCTGTTGAAATTAAAGTAAAGGAAAACAGGATTAGAAACAAAGTGTACTATAGTAATCTGTGATATCTATTTTATTTAAGCATTAAAAGGATTAAACAGGAACCAATCAATATTTGTAGGTGATGTGCTGAAGTTAAAGAATACCCACGGCGAATTTAATTTTCATTTTTAGAGAGAATTATTCGTCTTGCCAGAGGTATTTTGTGTGATGCTGTGGTTCAGAATATCATTCTTTGTTTGAAATATGTAATTAGTAACACAAATAATACATTTTTATGAGTAAACTTGACGTATTTTTGCGTAGTCGAATATAGATCCACATACCACCGAGAGTCTTACAAAGACGTGTTGGATGTGTTGGTTTTGTTAATAGCATAGACAGCGAAAGTGAAGTGCCGAATGAACATAGCAAATTTTCTAAAATTCATATTCATTTTTCACTGATTTTGGAAATCTTTCACTTGAATTTTGCGGAGCGCTTCCTCTTTTGACAGAATAATGTTAGCGCAACATAGTATATATTATCCATTTTATTTGATTTAATTGCTTATGTTGAGAAGTAACTCTTAGAATAACAAAATTAACTGTTTATTATTTTTGTTTCTTTCATATCCATTTTATTAATGAAATATATCTTTAAATTCTAATATTTATCAAATTGGGGTAATGACAAAATAACCGAACAGAGCCGAAGTCCATGAGACAAGGAGACAATTCTCACAAAATGAGAAATCATAGAACATCAACAAAACGATGTACTAATACTTTTACTTGATGATAAAAATGATATGAAGAGAATTATATCAGCTACGACGTGAAGTAATCATCCTAACAAGGAGTAATCATAAAAGCAATTTCCTGGAAAATCTACTTTTCTATGTCTTCAGGTGTCAAATTTAATCCGTTTTAAGATGCATTTGATTCGTAGACAGGCTTCGGTATAACACTTGTTACCAATTGAGTGTTTTGCAGGAAGTAAAGCCGACAAACCGACTATAAATCATAACTTTATAACAAAACAACATCTTCATACACCGGGATATATCCGCTATAACTACTTGAATTATCATATGGATATGTTATAAAACCATTGCGATTTGATACATAATGAAACATTAATTAAAAGTGCATAGACGGTTTGGTTTATCGAAGGAGTTAAAACTTTTTTTTTTAGTTCACTGTTTGTTCACTGTGGGCAATTTATGTTCTGCATATGGCCTCGAATTTCATACTTCATCATTTCAAATCAAGCAAAGCACATAACAGACCACAACTGTTTCCACTTGGATAAAATAAACGAAGACAGAAATTCCAAGACATAAATACATCAGGGTATTTCTACTGATGGAATAAATACAAGAAATCCCAACACTTAATAGGATTTAAATCAATAAAATTTAAATCCAGTTATCGATAGTGATATGAAAGGTTGATTGGTCCTTTTTGGGGTATGTTGAATTTTCGGTTATTTGGTATTTGACTGTCGTTGCCCTTGACGACGCGAACTTCCTTTTCACGTCAACGTCACAGGAAGGAAACATGTTATAAGTACAGGGAAACAAAATCTTTAAAAAAAAAATGTCTGTAAATTTAGCTGGAAGGTTTAAGAAATCTTATTATAATATTTATCTAAATATTCGAGAATATTTTTCACCAAAAATTTTGTTCCGATGCCTTATTTTGAATTTGATTTATACCGATATCTTGGTGAGAATGGGCAAAATACAAATGTGACATCGTGACATCGTAGAACGTCATAACAAATACACATTTACAAAACTCACAAATAACAAACGAAATAAATACACAAATCAGCACCGTTTTGCATGGTACTTCAACGTGAAAGATTATGCCTTGAATTCGTTTTATCGACATAATTCTAGCCGCAGTTCACTCACACACCATAAACATAGATCCATAAGGCCACAGTTTTAATAATCAGAATCCCGTAGACTGCATCACAGTATAAATATATGATATAAGGGTCTGTCATAGGTCACACCATTACATATTGTCGGAAATTTAAATTCAGCTTAATTGGTCATACTCATAGGATGCGACGTACCGGCCATGTAAATGGCAAGATGTCATGCGAGAGCAATATGTCATTAATCAAGCAGTTATTGCTTCTAGATGTATATAGTAATATTTAACAAATTTAGTTACATGATCTTATATCCAGGGGTGGGGCATACACGTATGTTCAGACATTCAATATTACAAAATTCTATATAATATAAACCTCTCGCACTTTAAATTGATTAGCATGGGTGTTGTCAAGTATAGTAAAATTTGAGAAATAAATAGATTTGCTGTGGGCCTTGATTAATATAAGCGTCAGTCTCGCGACTGATGCCTTGGCGTTAACAAACCTACATATACAGTGCTTGGTGTGAAATAATTTATTATCTGACTTTGCATGGATCTAGAACACAAACAAATAAATTACTTGGTTTGTAAATAAGAAAGTATTTTAGTCTGTTTCCCGTAACTATTTACTTGTTTTCCCATTCCAGAAACTAGATTGTAAATCAGTATTAACTAAATATACTTGCATTTAGTCAGAGAGACAAACAACACACTGAAATGCATTTTATTAGCTCACCTGACCCAAAGGGTCAGGGTGAGCTATTGCCATCACTTGGCGTCCGTCGTCCGTCTGTCGTCCGTCCGTTAACTTTTCACATTTTCATCTTCTCCTCTGAAACCACTGAAGCAAATTCAACCAAACTTTACAGGAACCATGTATGGAAGGTCCTTTACAAAGATTGCTCATTTCGTTCCGATCCGACAAAAAACATGGCTGCCAGCGCGGAACTTAGGTTTAACATTGGACCCTATGGGAAAAATCACATTTTCATCTTCTGCTCTAAAACCACTGAAGCAAATTCAACAAAACTTTACAGGAATTATGTATGGAAGGTCCTTTACAATGTTTGCTCATTTTGTTCTGATCCGACAAAAAACATGGCCGCCAGCACGGAACTTAGGTTTAACATTGGACCCTATGGGGAAAATCACATTTTCAT